>PVKU01008474.1:0-56990 GCA_004027475.1 Anoura caudifer
TTTCTTTCCGTAACACCCTAAGGTAGGATTCCCACACTGGGACACCAGAGCCCAAAAAGTACACAAAAACAACCATGGCAATAAAAGCAGCAGGTTTGCTCTCTGCCAGAGACAGACAATTGGAGATGCAAGGGCTGTTTCATAGACCAACAAAAATTTCATTTGCAGCCACTTACCTGAGGCTGTGGCAAAGGTGGGGGCAGCGTGGTCTGGAGGCACCCACAGAGAGAAGGAGAATGGAAGTGTTGGGGAGAGAACTGAGAGAGTAGCCACTGTAAGCCCTGTGTTGAATCATCCCACAGATGGCAGCAGGCTTTTTGCTTAGGCAGACCACTCCCTTCTCAGCAGCAGCAGCCTGAGGGGAAACAAAGGTCCCCACCCAGGAGGGATTTGACCCCACCCTACAGTGCTTAAACCTGACTGCTGAGTGCAGAGTGACTATATTAACAATTGAGGGAGATAGCCAGTGTCAGCAGATTCCTGGCAGTCTTGAACAGATTGCCTAAGGTCAGACGGGATCAACATCAGACATCACCAGAAGCAGATCCAGAAAGAAAGAAAAAACAGTGGTAAATGCAAGAGGCTACTGAAACAAAAGTCACTGTGGTCTTCTTCATGACTTGCGATATTTTCCTTCCTGTATAGCTTTATAACATTAATTTCTTATCCAAGAAGTTTGTATATCAGTGACTAGATTTTATGGTATAGTGTATTTCAGTTCACATATATTGTCCCTCCCTTCTCTTAGCCCACTTAACCTCCTTCTTTCCTTGCAACATTTTAATTTCAAATTTGGTGAAATTTTCATTTCTCTCTAGCTACAACTTGTTTCCATTCCACACTCTTACTATATCTCCCCTGTTCAGACACTCAAAATGAATTCTCTTGTCATGGGTCATTTCACATTATTTTGCCCAGCTCTTAAAATACCCACATTCTCTCTACACATGTAAAAAAAAATGCTCATTGGTTGTGTGTAGGATAGTTACTGTTGCATTTTTTCAATGTTATCTATGGAGCTTTAATAATTCTATATTTCAAATAATGAATTTTTCTGGACCCCGCTCCTACTCTTATTTTTTGACTCAAACTTTAATTCTACCATCTCAGCCTTGTTTTTCTTTTTCTTTTTGTCTTTCTTATTTCTCTTTCATCCTGCCCTTTTATTTTTCTTTATTCTTTTTTCTTATCCTTTAAATCCCAAATTTAAGTTTTTCCCACACTTGCTCTAGTTTTTATTCCTCACTCTTAGTATTCCCTCTCCTTCTATTATTACAAAATCACTTCCCATTGCTCTAAACATCTCTTAGATTTTTCTTTGTTTCTCTTTGTCCTCTTATTTCCATACAACCTGTATAAATTTTAGCTAATTTGTTGTTTTTAGTACTCCTGTGGATATTTCTCTACAATTTGGCTCCTATGTTTTTATTAATTATTTAATATTTTTCTTACTTCTTCTTTTTCTCTCTCACTTTATTTAATTTTATACCATTTTAATTTCTGCTTAAACTTAATATTATACACTTCCCTTCTCACACTCCATTCCACACTCTTAATTTCCTTTCTTTATTAATGAGGTAAACTGTACCTTCCCTCCTTCCAATGTTCCAACACCCAAGTCTTATTAGTGCAACTCTACCCCCTCAAATCCTTTCTCTTTTGGTAGATAATCTCATAAACACTCTCCTTTCCTATAATAGATTTAATCTCATTACACCCTTAATACTGGTCCATTTGCTATTGATAGTGGGACTATGAAGGGGGAGTTATACTTGTGGGTGTGGATTTGTTCCTTGGACTCTGTGGTTTTGTTCAGACAGTGCCTGCATAACAGCGCAGAAGAGGTAGTGGATAAATATACCCTCTGTCAACTAGTGGCAGGGTAGGACCCATGAAAGGATGACCCAACAACAATAAAAACCCAATTAAATCCAGAAAAGAAGCATAAAAGGTGTAAAGGACACACCAAGAATATCTAGTTCAGGTGATAAGGAGACTGCATCACTGAGTCTCACAGGCATCCCACCACAGAAGTTCAAACCACAAAGTCAGAAAGTCAAAACAGATCAATTAAAGAAAAACAAGCAAACAAGAGCCCCACAAACAATAGGAAAAACAAATAACTGCCAATCTAAAGGAAAGGAGGAACCCTCAGAAATTATGCTAAATGAAATAGAGGCAAGTCAGCTATCAGATATGGACTTCAAACAGTGGTTATAAGGAGGCTCAATGAACTTAGTGTGAACAATGGAAAACTATGGGGAAATTACAAGGAATTTACTGCAACCTACAACAACATAAAAAGGCATATAAACAATCAACAAGGGCCAAGGAGACATGAAGAATACAATTACTTAATGAAAGAACATAGTAGAAAGAATGAAAGGCATGCTCAATGAAGTAGAGGACTGAATCAGTGAGCTGGAAGACAAAGTAGAAAAAAAACTCACAAAAAGAGCAAGAAAAAAAGACTGAAGAAGAATAAAGAAGGATTAAGGGAAATTCAGAAAACATGAAACAGAATTATAGTTGTATACTAGGAATATCGTAAAGAGAAGAAGAGGAGCAAGGGATAGAAAATCTGTTTGAAAAAGTAATGATAGAAAACCTCCCTAATTTGATGAGAGAAGAAGCCACACAAGACCGGGAAACAGAGAGGGCTCTGATCAAGAGGAACCCAAAAAGGCCCACGGAAGAAGCATCATCATTAAAAGGGCAAGATTTAAAGACAAAGAGAGAATCTTCAAGGCAGCAAGAGAGAAACAGGAAGTAACATGCAAGGGATCCAAGATGAGGCTAGTCACTGACTTCTCAACAGAAACATTACAAGCCTGAAGGAAATGGCAAGAAATATTCAAAGTAATGAAGAACAAAGGCCTGCAACCGAGACAACTCTATACAGCAAGGCTTTCAATTAAAATGGAAAGTGAACTATGAGGTTTCTCAGACAAAAGAAGGCTGAAGGAATCTACCTCCACCAAACCAGCACTGCAAGGTATGCTAAAGGGACTGCTTTAAGAAGAGGAAATCAAATGGTGAGAGAGAAAGGAACAAAGATATAAAGGGAATAAAATAGCAGTGAATAAGTACTTATCAATAATAACCTTAATATAAATGGATTAAAATGCTTCAATCAAAAGACATATGGTAGCTGAAGGGATAATAAAACATGACCAATACATATGCTAACTACAAGAGACTGACTTTAGAATGAAAGGCCTACAGAAACTGAAACTGAAAGGCTGTAAAATACTTTCCAAGCAAATGGACAGGAAAAAAACTGGGGTAACAATACTTATATTTAATAAAATAAACTTCATAACAAAGGCCATAAAAATTGACCCAGAAGGATTCTTCATAATACACAAGGGAAGACTTCAACATTAAGAACATATATGTACCCAACATAAGAGCACCCAAATACATAAGGAACAATTTGAAGGACTTCAAGAGAGATATAGAGAGCAACAATATTAGAGTAGGGGGTTTTAACACCTCACTGTCAAAGCTAGATAGATCTTCCAATCAGCAAGGATATCGTGGCATTGAACAATGCCCTAGATCAAATGGACTTAACTGATTACATGTATAATGTATGTATGTTTGTGTGTATGTATATGTGTATATATATGTGTGTACATATATATATATATATAGAGAGAGAGAGCGCGCCTTTCATCCACAATAATGAAAATACACATTCTTTTCAAACAAAGATGGAACATTTTCAAAGATAGATCACATGATAGGACACTAAACAAGCCTCAACAAAGTCAAGAAAATTGAAATTATTAGAAGCATCTTTTCAGAACCCACTGGACTGAGACTAGAAACCAACCCCAAGGAAAAAAAGCAAAAACACTCAAACTCATGGAGATTAAATAGCATGCTATTAAACAATGAATGGGTCAAGAATAAAATCAAGGGAGAAAAAAAAGTTTCCAGAAACAAATGAAAATGAACTCACAACAATCCAAAATTTATGGGACACAGTGAAGGCAATCCGGAGTTGGAAGTTCATAACCATAGGGGCCTATCTAAAATGATAGGAACATTTCACATAAGCAACCTAACCCAACATCTACAAGAACTGGGGGAACAAAAACAAGGACAGCTCATAGCAAGTAGAGGAAGGAAATAACCAAGATCAGAGCAGAATTAAACAACATAGAGGCTAAAGGAAAAATTCTAAGAATCAATAAATCCAGGAGCCTTTGAGAACATAAACAAAATGGACAAGACTTTAAGGAAACTCATCAAGAAAAAAAGACACAGGACCGAAATAAATATAATCAGAAATGAAAGAGGGGAAATTACAACTGATACCATGGAAATACAAAGTACTGTTAAGAAATTACTATGAAGAACTACATGACAAGAAATTTGAAAACTTAGGTGAAATGGAAAAATGTCTAGAAAAATATAATTTCCAAAACTGAATGAAGAAGAAGCAGAACAACTGAGCAAACCAATAACAACTGACAAAATCACAGCAGTAATGAAAAAGCTTCCAGAACACAAAAACCCTGGACTGGATGTTTTCACGGGAGAATTTAACAAAACATTTAAGAAAGAGCTAAATCCCATTCTTCACAGACTATTCCAGAAAATCCAAGAAGATGGAAGACTCTCAACTATTTTTTATGGGGCCAGCATCATGCTAATCTCAAAATCAGATAAAGAAACAACAAACAAAGAAAGCTACAGGCCACTATCACTGGTAAACATAGACGCTAAAATACTCAACAAAATATTGGCCAACTACATCCAGCAATGTTTTAAAAAGATCATACACCATGGTCAAGTGGAATTTATCCCATGGATATAAGGGTGGTACAATATTTGCAAATCAATAAACTTAATACATCATGTAAACTAAATGAAAGACAAAAAATCCATGACCATATCAATAGATGTGGGGAAAAGTATTTGATAAGGCACAGAACCCATTTATGATAAAAACCACTCAGCAAAGTAGGAAAGGGGAGCATTTCTCCACTTAATAAAGGCCATATATGAGAGACCTAGAGCCAACATCATACTCAAAGGGAAAAAACTAAAAGATCTTCCACTAAGATCAGGAACAAGACAAGGATGTCTGCTTTTACCACTCCTTTTCTACATAGTATTGAAAGTCCTAGCCACAGCAATCAGACAGGAAAAAGAAGTAAAAGGGATCCAAACTGGAATGGAGGAAGCAAAACTGTCACTGTTTGATGATGACATGGTAGTATACATAGAAAACCCTACAGAGTCCACCAAAAAAACTACTCGACCTAATAAATGAATTTGGAAAAACAGCAGGATGTAAAGTCAATATACAGAAATTGAAAGCTTTTTTGTACACTGCCAATGAAATAGCAGAAATGGAAATCTGGCAAAAAATCCCACTCACTATAACAAGAAAAATAAAGTATGTAGGAAAAAACCTAACCAATGAGGTAAAAGACCTGTACTCAGAAAACTACACAACACTGAAGAAAGAAATTAAGGAAGACACAAATAAATGGAAGCATATACCATGATCATGGATTGGAAGAATTAGCATCATCACAGTGCCCATACTACTCAAATCAATTTATACATGCAACACAATCCCTATTAAAATACCAATGACATATTTCAAACATATACAAGAAACATTTCAAAAATGGAACCATAAACGTCCCCAAATACCTGCAACAATTTTGAAAACGAAGAACAAAGTAGGAGGGATCACCATACCTGGCATTAAACTATATTACAAGGCCACAGTAATCAACGCAGTCTGGTACTGGCATAAGAAGAGACACATAGATCAATGGAACAGAACAGAGAGCTCAAAAATAAAATCAAGTCCCTATGGCCAATTAGTATTTGACAAATTGAGCAGAAACATAAAATGGTATAAAAATAGCCTCTTCAACAAATGGTGTTGGGAGATACGGACAGCTACACACACACACACACAAAAAAAAAAATGAAGTTTGATCACCAACTTACACCACACAAAAAAATAAATCCAAGGTGGATAAAAGATTAATTGTAAGTTGTGATACCATAGAAGTCCTAGAGGAGAAGATAGTCAGGAAAATTCCAGAATTCCATGTAGCAATATTTTCACTGATATATCCCTTAGAGCAAGGGACATAAAGGAAAGAATAAACAAATGGCACTTCATCAAAATGAAAAGCTTCTGCATGGCTAAAGAAAACATTTAGCAAAATAAAATGGGAAGCAACTGTATGGGAACATATATTTACCAGTGAATCTTGGATAAGGGTTTCATCTCCAAAATATATACATAGAACACATACCACTCCACTCCAGGAAGACAAACAACCCAATTTAAAATGGGAAAAAAAAAACTGCACAGACAGTTCTCCAAGAAGGACATACAGAAGTCCCAGAGACATATGAAAAGATACTCTGCATTGCTAGCCATCAGAGAAATGAAAATTGAAACTATGAGATACCACTTCAAATTTGTCAGAATGCCCATCAGAAACAAAGCAAGAAAGCATAAATGTTGGTGGGGCTGTGGAGAAAATGGAACCCTAGTGCACTCTTGCTGAGAAGGCAAACTGGTGCACCCTCTGTGGAAAACAGTATTGAATGAATTTCCTGTAAGCCATCTGGTCCTGGAATTTTGTCTTTTGGGAGTTCTGATTATGGCTTCACTTTCACTGCTGGGAATTGCTCTGTAGACTTTCACTGTTTCTTTCTAGTTGACCCTTGCTAAGCTCTATGTTAATGAGGAAACTCCATTTTACCTCGATCATCAAATGTGTTCATATGTAATTTCTTGTACTATATTTTTTATGAATTTTTAAACCTGTGGCATCCTTTGAGAATTTTCTCTTCATTTTTTATATCTGTTTTATTGAATATGTCATTACATTTGCCACATTTCTTGGTCCATATTATTCCCCTCCACCCTGTACTCCACCTCCCATCAGAATTCTCACCTGAGTTCATGTCCATGGGTCATTCATATAAGTTCTTTGGCTTCTCCTTTTCCTGTACTATTCTTAACCTCTCCCTGTCTATTTTGTACCCACCATTTATGCTTCTTAATACCTGTACATTTACCCCTGTTCTGCTCCCCACTTACCCCCTAATGATATCCTTCAATATAATCTCCATTTCTGTGAATACATTCCTGTTCTAGCTATATTCTTGGTTTGTTGTTTTTCCTTTTGTTTTGAGTTTCAGTTGTTGCTAGTTGTGAGTTTATGATTTTATTGTACATATTTTTTATCTTGTTTTTCTTACATCAGTCCCTTTAACATTTGATATAAAAAGGGCTGGGAGTTGATGAATGGCTTTAACTTGACCTTACCTGGGAAGCTCTTTATCTGCCCTTCCATTCTAAATGATAGCTTTGCTGGATGGAGTAATCTAGCTTGTAGGTCCTTGACTTTCATGACTTTGAATACTTCTTTCCAGCCCCTTCTTGCCCATATAGTTTCTTCTGAGAAATCAGCGGACAGTTGTCTGGGAACTCCTTATCTGTCTCCTTTCCTCTTGCTGTTTTTAAGATTCTCTCCTTATCTTTCATCTTGGTTAATGCAATCATGATGTGCCTTAGCATGTGCTTCCTTGGGTCCAACATCCTTGGGATTCTCTGAGCTTCCTGGACTTCCTGGAAGTTTATTTCCTTTTCCAGATTAGGGGAGTTCTTTTTCATTATGTTTTCAAATATGTGTTCAATTTCTTGCTCTTCCTCTTTTCCTGGCACCCTTATGATTCAGATGTTAGAATGTTTAAAATTATCCTGGAGGGTCCCAAGCCACTCCTCATGTTTATGAATTCTGGTTTCTTCATTCTGTTGTGGTTGAAGTTTTGTTTCTCCCTTTTGTTCCAAATCATTGATTTGATTCCGGGTTTTCTTCCTGTCCGTGTTGGTTCCCTGTACATTTTTCTTTATTTCACTTTGCATAGCCTTCACTTCTTCCTCTATTTTGTGACCATACTCAACCATTTGTGTGAGCATTCTGGACACCAGTGTTTTGAACTGTGCATCTGATAGGTTGGCTATATTTTCATCAGCTACTTGTACATTTTCTGGAGCTCTCATCTGTTCATTCATTCAGGTAGAATTTATTTGTCTCAGAGTGCCTGTTATGTAGTAAAGGGTAGAGCCTTAGGTATTTGCTGTGGGGGGACACCTTATGTTACTGTGTGGTGGCACTGTATGTTGGGGAGGGGATTGAGATGGACCAATGCTGCTTGGCTGACTCTCAGCTACTTTCAGTCACTTCTTCTGCTACCTACAAGCAAATTGGGCCCTTCTGGTGCTGATCCCTGCATGGGTGGTTTTGTTTACATTTTAGGACCCTATGGTCCTCTCCAATGGACCCTCCTGTGAGTCTGGGAATTTCTCCCACCACCCCAACCCCCACAGGTCTTTGCAGACAATGGTTTTGAAGCTTTATTTCCTCACTCTGGAACCATGGGTTTTGTGGTCTCTCTCCCTCCCCAAGCGTTCCTCTGGGTTTATCCACATGAAAATCTGCAACCACCAGCTCCAATCCCTGCTGCTTCACCTGGTCCATTTGCCACTGCCTCTCCTGCCCCAGTACTGCAGTCAATGCCTTGCAGCCAAAACTCTCCACTGAATCTGCCCATCTCTGCCACTCTTTCCTGTGTGCGATGGGCCAGAGAAGGTACAGTGGAGGTCACCTGCTCATTTCTAGCCCACTTTCCAAGGAACCTTCCTGTGAGACTGGGAGTTTCTCCCACCACAGCAACCCCAAAGGTACTCCATAGTCAGGTCTGAGTCTCAGTTTCCCATTCATCCCTGCCCACATGGTCCACTACCACACTGCTTTTCTCTAGGCCTGCCCCACCCATGCATTACAAAGCCTCAGCATGGGTTCTCTCCTTCTGCCTGTCTTACCAGTCTACTTGGTCTGGTTGGCTGTTTCTTTAATTCCTTGGTTGTCAGAGTTCCATTCAGTTTGATTTTCTGCCCTTTCTGGGTGTTTATTGATTTTAGTTTGGTTGTTATTCTCCTTTTGATTTTGTGAGGAAGTAAAGGGATTCTATCTATGCCTGCATTTTGGCTGGAACATGCATCTGGTTCTGAGTTCTTTTTTTAAGGTTTATTTCTTTGTTTTTATATTGTACGGAAGGGAGAAAGAGAGGGAGTGAAATTTCAATGTGTGCTTGCCCCTCATACACCTCCTAGTGGGGATCTGATCTACAAAGCAGGCATAATTATTCTTTCAGTTTTAAAACTACCTGTTGTCAGGGTGCTCACGCCCTGTCAGTGCCTCTTCATAGCCCCTTGTTTCACTGATACTATAAGAATTTATAAGATATTCATTGGCCACATAAAGGCTTTTCTATTCCTGTGTTATTGACTCAAATTCTTTCCCTGTATTGGTCTATCTAGCCAACTGAATTTTCCAATTACCCCTTTGCTAAACCTAAAATTTTCATAACAAGGGCATGAAAACTTCATTTACTGCAAAGGAAGAACAATCAACATCCTTTCTTGAAATTTTAGAAGTTATTGTAAAATGTCTTTTTTTTTCCCCCATAGTGTCTCCAATTTGAAAAAGGCTGACATCTTGCAAATCATTTTGTTTCATGTCAGGGTCAGATCAAGCATCAGTAGCTTAGCAAAAATGTGAAGAGATATATTTTAGAAGATTGTAATTTCTGAGCTGAAGGAGGTTGAGCTGCCATCCGAGTCCATAAGCTTCTTTATTCTAGTCTGGAAGCTCAGGGTGTTTCTTGCAGATTCACTGAGACAATGCTCTTAAGACAGACTAACTACAGGAAGATGTGTTTTTCCTCACCTATCAAAATGCCCTAGGAAATAATGGTGTTTTTTCAAGCCACTAAACAGAAATTGTACATTCATAGCTCAGAATATTTTTATGTTAAAAATCTCCATTCCTCCACACATGTCCATAAGGAACTCAGAGTTCCTGGGTGATGTTCATGCCGCAATCTTTTTGGTGGTTCCCAGGGATGTTGCCTGCATTATGTCACTTTGCTATTTACTTAATGTGAAGATACCACCAGCTTATCTGTGAATGAAACTTGCACCTTGAGTGCTACCCAAGAAGCATTAGAAAGTGGTGTGCCATGCATCCGTAGGACTTACCATTCAATGTAGAACATCCATGTACATGACCACATAGCTCTTGAACTAAATGGCATTTGATACTACGTAATATATTGTGGACCAGCTTTTCACTGGGTGATTACTGGATTTCTCAACAGCACAAGATGACCCTATCTACCTTTAGCTACTATCTGGGAATATTCATAATCCCTTTGAGCCTCAACTTGCCTCTTGGAAAGTGGGGAGTTAAATAAAATTTGTGTAATTTTTAGTGGGATTAGTAGTATCAGCCATGGCTTGTGCATACCTGGGGCTTTGTTGTGCATAATATACTGATGGAAATACTGTGGTTCTTCATATTTATAACTTTCTACTTTGTCACGAGAAGTTCTCTGCCTTTTTCTGCACTGGCCTGTGGACATTCAGACATTGGAAAAGTACCTGTAAAGCAATCTGTTAAGAAATTATACATGTTAATTTCTTTGTCATGAATTTTGTCCTTGTTGGAGCCTGATTAAAATCTCTGGGGGCTGCAGAGAATCCCCAGACAAACTCAAGTATTTTGTGAAATGTTGCATGGAGTTTATTTATCCATATATGGATATATATATATATATATATATATGGATATGTATATGGATAAATAAATTTATATATATGAATGTAAAGAATCATATATATATAAGATTTTTTATGCTAGCAGCAGTCACTTTCTGTGACATAGCATAACTCATGAAAAAATTGCACACAATTCTGGAGCTTCAGTTTTAGTAGAAATGCAGAGAGAATAGGCATTGTATGACTCTGTTCTCCACGTGGCACAGATGGTTTCTTTGGACCCTTCTCTACACCTGGAAGCAAGTTCCCAACATGGCCCACAGTGATGGTTCACAGGAACATTTAATGATGTGATTAAGCCTTGACTTTAGAAAAAGGTGCTCATGTTCCCACAGAGCACATGTTAGAAAGAAAAGCCTTGCATTGTGAGTGAAGATGTCCTGGTCAAAGTCTGCATTCTGTCTAAGCCTATCTTATGGAGTGCTCTGTTTTTGTCCTTTCACTGAAGCTGATGGCTATGTTCTTCTGCCCTTCACACACAAGTTCTTCATTACCAGCCTGTGCCAACCAGGTTATGAGGCCAGAGTCTCTGAAGTTCAGCTCCACAGAAACAGTTGTACAAAACATTATGAGATTCCTGAGAAGAATGCTCCTATTTTCCTTGCATTTTCTGCATTCTATGAGTTTTTCTGCTAAAGTTTAAAAAAGATTCTGAGGGATAAATGGCCAAAAATTTCAGGTTAGAATCTTGAAACTGCCACAGAGCACAGAAGTTGCATTTTGCCTCTTTTTTCCTGATAATGTGATTTTAAAAAACACTTGTCTTAGAGGGCCGTTTTGAGAGTTAAATGTAGAATAAAATGGTTAAATAACAATAGTTTTATTTTAAAGTACGGAGTTTCAAAAATATTACTAAGGTAATAATGGCCAGAATTGTTGGGAACTAGAATGAGCTACATAAAAAAATGAAAACTCAAACATAATTGCTGTTACCACAAACTGTTTTCTAGGGAACCCCACAATTGTAAAGAAACTAATTGAAGGAGTGTAACTTAAACAGAATTCCTCAGGCTTTTTTTCCCCCGTTTATATACTGATGGTCTCTAAGTCGGCCTACAAATCTTGGCTAATGTAAATCACATTGCAATAAATAAGAGTGTTACTGGACAGCACTTTGGCTTCTGTTGCCCACTGCCACAATTCAGAAGCAAAAATTTCAGAGACAAAGGCCTCTTTTCAAAAGCAGATACTGAAGCTTATCAAGTCACAGTTTTAGTCACTTAAGCCCATTAATTAAGGCTAAACTCTGACTCCTCAGTTGTCTATCTTTTCTGTTAGTTTATTTTTATTGCTGTTCAAGTACAGTTTTCTGCCCTTCTATCCACCCATCCCCAACATCCAAGCCAACTCTACCTCCTTCCCTTCTTTCCATCCCCTTGTTATTGTCCCTTTGTCCTTTATCATTATTGCTGTAAACCCTTTACCATTTTAACCCATTATTCTCTCCCCTGTCTCCATTGGTCACTGTCAGCCTCTTCTCAATTTCAATGCATATGGTTATATTTTGTTTTCTTGTTCATTTTCTTGATTAGGTTCCTGTTAAAAGTGAAATCATATGATTTTGTCTTTCACCACCTGGCTAATTTTCACTTAGCATAATGCTGTCCAGTTTCATCAATGCTTTTGCAAATGGTAGGAGCTCCTTCTTTCTTTCTGCTTCATAGAATTCCATTGTGTAAATGTACCATAGTTTTTTGATCCTTTCATTTACTGATGAACCCTTGGGTTGCTTCCACCACTTTGCTATGGTAAATTGTGCTGCTATGAACATTGGGCTGTATAGGTTCTTTTGGATTGGTGTTTCAGGGTTCTTAGCATATAATACTAGCAGTGGAATTTCTGGGTCAAAAGGCAGTTCAATTTTTAGTTTTCTGAGGAAATTCCATACTGCTTTCCACACTGGCTAAATAGTCTGCATACCCACCAACGATGAACTAGGGTTTCCTTTTCTCATCACCCTCTCCAACACTTGGTGTTTGTTGCTTTGTTTGTGATGGCCATTCTCAGTGTCAAGTGGTATCTCCTAGTGGTTTGATTTTGCATCTCTCTGATGGCTAGTGAAACTGAGAATCTTTTCATATGTCTCTGGGCTCTCTGTATGTCGTCTGTAAAGTAGTGCCTGTTGAAGTCCTTTGCTCATGTTTTAATTGGGTTACTTGTCTACATAGAGTGTAGTTGTGTGAGTTCTTTATATATTTTGAAGATTAAACCCTTGTCTGAGGTATCATTGGCAAATATGTTTTCCCATACAGTTGGTCCTCTTTTCATTTTAATACTCTTCTTTAGCCAGGCAGATAATTTTTTCTTTTAATGAGATTCCCTTTGTGTATTCTTTCCTTTATGTCCCTTGCTGTAGGGGGTATATCAGTGAAAATATTGCTCCATGAACACCTGAGATTTCCCTGCCTATGTTCTCCTCTAGGAGTTTTATGGTGTCACACCCTATATTTGAATCTTTTATCCACTTTGAATTTGTTTTTGTGTATTGTGTAAATTGGTGATCAAGTTTCATTTATTTTTTCATGTAGCAATCCAGCTCTCAAAATACCTTTTGTTGAAGAAGTTGTCTTTCTTGATTTTATACTGCTTCCCACTTTGTCAATTATTAACTAACCATAAATTCTTGGGTTTATTTCAGGGCTCTATTCTGTTCCATTGGCCCATGTGTCCATTCTTATGCCACTACCAGGCTGTTTTGATTACAGCGACCTTGTAATTCTGTTTGATATCAGGTACTTTGCTGTCTCATACTTTGTTCTTCTTTGTCAAATTGCTGCAGCTATTGAGAGTTGTTTTTCATTCCATACAAATCTTTGAAATTTTGTTTTTATATCTTTGAAATATGTCATTGTTATTTTAATAGGCAATGCATTGAATGTATAAATTGCTTTGGGTAGTATGGACATTCTGGTAATGTTAATTTTTCTGATCCATGAACATGGTGTAGTTTCCATTTGTTTGTGTCTTCCTTAATTTCTTTCTTGAGTGTTCTGTAGCTTTCTGAGAACAGACCTTTTACCTCCTTGGATAAGTTCTTTTCCTAGATATTTTATTTTTTCTTGTTGCTATGACAAATGCAATTTTTTTTCTGGTTCTCTTTCTCATATTGTGTTGTTGGTATACAAAAGTGCCTTTGATTTCTGAATATTGACTTTGCATCCCCCTGCTTTCCCGAATTCATTTATTAGGTTGAGCAGATTCTAGGTGGAGTCTACAGGATTCTCTATGTACACTGCCATGCCATCTTTGAACAATGATAGTTTTTTGCTCATTTTCAATTTGGATGCCTTTTATTTCTTTTTCTTGTCTGCTTGCTGTGGCTAGGACTGCCAATATTATTTTGAATAGAAATGGTGGAAGTGGACATCCTTGTCTTGTTCCTGATCTTAGTGGGAAAGATGTAAGTTTTTTGTCCATTGAGTATGATACTGGCTGTAGGTCTCTGATATATGTATGGCCTTTATTATGTTGAGGAATGCCCCTTCTATTTCCCTTTGTTGAGTGGTTTTATCACAAACGAGTGGTGTACTTTATCAAATGCTTCTTCTGCATCTATTGTCATGATCATGTGATTTTTGTCTTTGCTTTTGTTATGTGATGTTTTACATTGATTGATTTGCAGATATTGTACCATCCTTGCATCCCACGGATAAATCCCACTTGTTCGTGGTGTATGATCTTCTTAATGTGTTGATGGAAAGGGTTTATCAATGTTTTGTTGATTTTAGTGTCTATATTCATCAGCAACATTGGTGTGAAGTTTCTTTCTTTGTTGTGTCTTTATCTGGTTTTGGGATGAGGATGACACTGGCTTCATAAAAAGAGTTTGGGAGTCTTCCATCCTCATGATTTTTTTTTTTTTTCGAATACTCTGCGAAGGATAGGGGTTAGCGCTTCCTTAAATGTTTTGTAAAATTCTCCTGTGAAACCATCCAGTCCAGGGCTTTTGTGTGGCGAGAGGTTTTCGATTAATGCTTCGATTTCTTCAGCCATTATTGGTCTGTTCAGGATTTCTGCTTCTTCATTGAGGTTTGAGAGGTTATACTTTTCTAGAAATTTGGCCATTTCCCCTAGGTTTTCAAATTTCTTGGCATGCAGTTATTCGAAGTAATTTCTTGCAATCCTTTGTCTTTCTGTGGTTTCAGTTGTAATATCTCCCCTTTCATTCTGATTGTGTTTATTTGAGTCTTCTCTCTGTTTTTCTCAATGAGTCTGCTTAAAAGCTTCTCAATTTTTAATACTTTTCGAAGAACCAACTGCTGGATTCTTTGATTCTTAGAATTTTGCATTTAGCCTCTATGTCATTTAATTCTGCTCTGATCTTGGTTATTTCATTCCTTCTACTTGCTCTGGGCTCTCTTTGTTGCTTGTCTTTAAATTCTTGTAGATGTAGTGTTGGGTTGTTTATTTGAAATGTTTCTATCTTTTTATTGTAGGTCTATTTTGCTATAATCTTCCCTCTCAGGGTTGCCTTCGCCCTGTCCTGTAAATTCTGGGTTGTTGTGAGTTTATATTCATTGGTTGCCAGAGACATTTTTATTTCTTCCTTCATCTCATTCTTGAACCATTCATTTTTTAATAGCATGGTGTTCAATCTCCATGAATTTGAGTGTTTTTGAGTTTTGTCCTTGTGGTCAGTTTCTAGTTTCAGTTCCTTGTGGTCAGAGAAAATGCTTGATATGATCTCAATTTTCTGGAATTTGTTGAGGCTTATTTTGTGTCCTTTCATTTAGTCTATCTGTGAAAATGTTCTATATGCCCTTGAAAAGAATGTGTATTGAGCTTTTTTCGGATGAAATGCTCTACATATATGAGTCAAGTCCATTTGATCTAGGGCATCATTCCATGCTATAATATTTTTGTTGATATTTTGTTTGGAATATCTATCCATTTTTTGACAGTAGGGTGTTGAAATCTCCTGCTATGTTTGTGTTGCTGTCAATATCTTTCTTGAAGACCTCTAAAATTTTCTTTATGCATTTTGTGATCCTATATTGGGTGTCTATATATTTACAATCTTTATGTCTTCTTGATGGATTCTTATCTTCAGTATTATGAACTGACCTTCTGGGTCTCTCCTTATGGTCCTTTTTGTAAAAAAAAAAAAAATCTATTTTGTCTGATATGACTATTGCTAACCCGGCTTTTTTTTTTTTCCCCTTTCCATTGGCTTGGATTATCTGTTTCCAGCCCTTCACTTCCAGTCTGTATAGGACTTTTATTCTGACTTGTGTCTCCTTTAGTCAGCATATGTGTGGGTCATGATTTCTTATCCATTCAGCTATTCTATGTCTTTTGACAGGTGCATTTAATCCATTTACGTTTAAGGGTAATATTAATACATACTTACACATTGCCATTTTTTCATACCTGTGTTCCTCTCTCTCTCACACTTTTTCTTCCTGTACTTAAAGCAGTGCCTTTAGCATCTCTTGCAAACATGGTTTCATATAGTTGTATTCTTTAAACTTCTTTTGTCCAGGAAGCTCCTTATTTGGCTTTTCATTTTAAGTGAGAGCTGCCTCTGATTTTCTTTACTTGGAAAATTTATTGCCATTCTCTTCTGGCTTGGAGTGTTTATATCGAGCAGTTAGCTGCTAGACTTGTCATAGATTCCTTGTGTGTTACATTTCTTTCTCCCTTGCTGTCTTTGAGATTGTCTGTTTGTCTTGGAATTTTGCCATTTTAATTATGATGTGTCTTGAATTGGGCCTCTTTGTGGCCCTCTTGATTGGGACTCTTTGTGTTTCCTGGATTTATGTGAATTTTTCTCTCATCAAATTAGGGAAGTTTTCCATCATTCTTTTTGCAAACAGGTTTTCTATCACTTGCTCTTCTTCTTTTTTTCTGGTATTTGTATTATACAGATATTATTACACTTCATGTTGTTTAGCAGCTCCCTTATCACCTCGTCCTTCTTTCTGAGTCTCTTTTCCTTTTCTTGCTTTATCTGGGTGGTTTTTTCTATCTTATCCTCCTGCTTGCTGTTTCAGTCTTCTGCCTCATACAGCCTGCTTGTAATTGCTTCTAGTGTTTATTTTATTTCCAATATTTCATTGTTTATTTCTTCCTGGTGTTTATTTATATGTGTGTTTCCTTCTTCATGCTGATGTAGTTCTCACTCAGTTGCTTGTAGTTGTCTGAGTTCCTTAAGCATCTTTATAACCATTATTTTAATTCTATATCATACAGTTTAGTTAGCTCCATTTCATTTAATTATTTTAGTGGGGAGTTTTCCATTCTTTAGATTGAATGTCCTTTTTTTTTTTTGTCCCCCCCCCTTTAGGTGACTCTTTTGGTTTGTTTCTGTAATTCTTGATGTTTCACTTTGCTAGCTGTCTTTGAAGGGTGAACTTCTATGGTAGGAATTCTATGGGGTTCAGTGGTGTAGTCTCTTTGATCTCCTTGTCTAGACCCTCTTGGTTTGCCATTTCTTCTACTCATGTGGGCTTTCTCATTGTACTTGGGATTTTGCCTTCTGGCGTCTCCTTTTTTGGTGGTTTCTCTTCTCCAGCACATATACTGATGTTCACAACTTCCACCTATTCTTGTATGTGATCAGTGGCAATGGTAGTTGAAATGGATTAAGACAGCAAGTGATTATTTTATGGGATTTAAAGTACCAGCAAGTAGAGAAGAGGTAGGTGATTCTATGGATAAGCATAGCATTAACTGATATTTCACTCAACTAGCCACTTTTTATGAAAGATGAAAGACAGATAAGACTTATTAGTGGGGAGGAGGATTGTGAGCTGTATCCAGAAATCAGAGCACTTGTGCAAGGCTAGATGATGAGACATAGTGCGAGTAAAGAACACAAAGTAGGCATAGTGTGAGCGAAAATAGAGGTAACCAGAACAATAATAATGCTCAGGATTGAGGTGAAGTGGGCTAAGGTCAAGGAGGATTGCTGTGTAATATGTCCAATTTTATAGAACAACAATTATTTACTTATCTTTTTAAATATATTTTATTGATTATGCTATTACAGTTGTCCCATTTCCCCCCTTCATTCTCCTTCACCCTGCACACTTCCTACCACCCACATTGCCCCCTTTAGTTCATGTCCATGTGTCATAAGTTCTTTAGCTTCTACATTTCCCACACTATTCTTGCCCTCCCCCTGTCTATTTTCTACCCACCATCTGTGCTACTTGTTCTCTGTACCTTGTCCCCTTCTCTTCTCCTCCCACTCCCCTATTGCTAGCCCTCCATGTGATCTCCATTTTCTGTGTTTCTGCTCCTGTTGTAGTGGCTTGCTTACTTGGCTTTTGTTTTAGGGGTGGTTGTTAATACCTGTGAGTTTGCTGTCTTTTTACTGTTCATATTTTTATCTTCTTTTTCTTAGATAAGTCCCTTTAACATTTCATATAATAAGGGCTTGGTGATAATGAAGTCCTTTAACTTGACCTTATCTGAGAAGCACTTTAGCTTCCCTTCCATTCTAAATGAAAGCCTCACTGGATAGAGCAATTTTTGATATAGGTCCTTGTCTTTCATGACTTGGTATACTTCGTTCCAGCCCCTTCTTGCCTGTAAGGTCTCTTTTGAGAAATCAGCTGACAGTCTGATGGGAACTCCTTTGTAGGTGACTCTGCCTTTATCCCTTGTTGCTTCTAGAATTCTTTCCTTCATTTTAATCTTGGCTAATGTAATTACAATGTGCCTTGGTGTATTCCTCCTTGAGTCCAACTTCTTTGGGACTCTCTGAGCTTCCTGGACTCCCTGGAAGTCTATTTCCTTTGCCGGATTGGGGAAGTTCTCCTTTATTAGTTGTTCAAATAAGTTTTCCACTTGTTGCTCTTCTTCTTCTCCTTCTGGTACCCCTATAATTTGGATGTTGGGAAGTTTAAAAATGTCCTGGGGGTTCCTAAGCCTCTCCTCATTTTTTTTTTAAATTCTTATTTCTTCATTCTTTTCTGTTTGGTTGGTTGTTTCTCTCTCCCTTCTGGTCCACTCCATTGATTTGAGTCCCAGTTTTCCTCCCAACTCTATTGGTTCCCTGTGCATTTTTCTTCATTTCACTTTTTGTAGCCTTCATTTTTTCATCTAATTTGTGAGAAAATTCAACCAATTCTGTGAGCATCCTGATCACCAGGGCTTTGAACTGTGCATCTGATAGGTTGGTTATCTCTTCATCGCTTAGATAAATTGGCTCTGGGGCTTTGATTTTTTCTCGGATTTGAGCCATTTTTGTTTCTGGTTTTTTTTTTTTTTTTTTTTTTTTTTTTTTTTTTTTTTTTTTTTTTTTTTTTGTCTGGTCACGGCTGTTCCCTAGTGAGGGGTGGAGACTTCGGTGTTCCCCAGGGCGGGACAGCCCAGTCCCTGTGCAGTGAGGCTGTATGTGGGGGTGGGGTCTGAGAGGAAACAATGGCGCTTTTTCTGCTCACTCTTAGATTCCAGTTCCTACCACTGCTTCCCCTTTTCCTGGATTATCTGCGTGCCAATGTGGGACCACCTGGTCAGCCATCCACCTTGCGCTGCCTCACTGGGTCTGCACAGTTACCACCCTGTGCCCGGGGTTTGCTAGCCACTGCCTGTGCACCTGGGATCTGCCGACTGCTGCTTCCTGCATGCCTGGTCCGCACCTCCACTTTTTCCTGCTATGACTATGCCCCTCTTACCCGTCTGGATGAATGGTTGTTGGACTTCTGAACAGTTCAATTTTTTATGAGATCTGGTTGTTTTCTTGTTTCTAAGTCTTTGTTGTTCTTAATTTTGGTTGTGAGAGGATGCACAGTGTGTCCACCTACGCCTCCATCTTGGCAGGAAGTCCAGTACAACAATTATTTACAATAGTCCTGGAACAAAAATAATATGACAAAAAATATATGATTTGGATAACCAGAACAGAAAGTACCTGTTCAGGAGTTGTGTGTTACTGGACAATGGGCAAAGTGATAGAAGGAAAATTAAAATACAGTAAAGAGAGAATAAGAAAACTGGACAAATAATGCAATTAAATAGAAATAAAATGAGGAAAACAGAACATCATGAAGAAAATAAAAAATACTAATAAAATAAAAGTGGTAAAATAATGAAAACAATAATATACATAAGCAATAAAATGCCAGGTTTACATTCTAGCAGAGTGACATTTGCCTCAGTTTCTCAGTTTTCCATTTAGCCTTTGTGCTCTACCATTCCATCTGTTTCTGGATCCTTCATAACTTCAAATCCTATTGTCTCACTTGCAGGAAAAGAAAGGGAGAGAAAGAAAAGGAAAGAAAAAATAGTGAGCCTCCTCCTGGCTTTAATCTTGTTCAATGTGTTCTGCTGAGCTACCTAGATGACACAGGTGGAGGGGTGCTGGGCTTTGCCTTTCTCCCTTCCTATGCTTTTCAGAGGATTGGGACCAGATCTGGGCCACAATATTCAGTTTCCCAGCCTCTGGCCCTGGACCTCCATGAGCTTCCAGACTCAAATCATCTACTCAGTCTCTGGGCACAGAGCATGAATCAATCTCAGGCACACTGTTTCACTCAGCCACACAGTCCTGTGCGCCCAGCTCCAATTAGCCTCTGGGCGCACAGCATGGGAGAAGCTTGGGCATGCAGTTCCACTTGGGCATGTAGTTCCTCTTAGCCACTTAGTCTCTGAGCACACACAGTTCAAATCACCCTTGGGGAACCCAGCTGCTCCTCGAGTTCCTTACAAAGCAGCTGCCCACAGTTCTTAACAAGCACACAGCTCTTCACACAGCCCAACATTCCAAACAGTCTGGAGACTATTCGAGTCAGGGTCCAAAATGACCCAACTCCTCCCTTCTCTAGGTTTCTCCTGGCTCCTTAGTTTCTCTGGTGCTGGTGTCCTGAGTACCAGCAGATGTGAATTGCCTCTGTTAGTCTTCCACTTTTTGTATATTTACCCCAGCACATACAAGCATCTAGGCCCATCCTAGTGCCAGGACACCCTCCCTGCTTTGGTAGGGGAGAGAGCCAGTGATCTCACTCTCTTTCCTGTAACCTGTGGCAGGTGCCAGGCCAGTGGCCACATCAGCTTTGGTCCCCATGTAGATCCCAGGGACCTTGCTGTCCCAGAGAAATCTCCTCATCATCAGATTTTCAATGTCCTCTGCAATTTTTGGCCTCCAAACTTCATATAATTTTGGGAATCCATCAGCTGTTCACTATGTTCCTCAGAAGATGTCCAGGTGTTCAAACCTGGCACATGGAGAACTGGGCTCTGTTCACACCTAACTTGCTGTCATCTCAATTCTTCCTTGTTAGTTTCAATAGCTGCCTTCTTCCTATAGGGTTAGCTTACAAAGTAAAAACAACTTAATGTACAAAAACTACACAATTCTGAAAGTATGGCAGCCTTCTGCCTCAGAGCCTGTTCCATGCAGAGCAGTGAAATAAAAAACTTTGCCACTCTCTGCAAGGACAGCCCACCCTATGCTTTTCCTAGAGTTCCTACCCATAGAAAATGTGTCCTTTGGGAAATTCAGGCAGTTGCAGCAGAACAATCTAGGCCTCCTTATGGGAGAATAGCCTGAAAGCACAAGACAGAGAGCCCCACCTCACAAGCCAATAAGTTCAGCACAACCCCAAGCCTTCCAGTTATAGAGAGCCAATTCTCTCTCTCTCTCTCTCTCTCTCTGCTCATTGGCTCTAGAAGCTTTCAGCTACAATCCCATCCTAGACTGGCCATCATTGTCTAGGCAAGCTTCTCCTATAGCCCCTCTTTACTTCATCAATGATCTGAGCTATTAATCAGATCTATCTGTATCAAGGGTGCATATATTTTTTTCTTATTAGTGTTTTGAGTTTCTTCAGATACAATTCTATAAGTGGAAATGCTGGGTCATTAGGCAATTTAATTTTTAATAATTTGAACAAAACTACCTAGAGTTATCTATGGTTGATGCAGTAACTTACCTTCTCAAAATAGTGCATGAGGCCCTGGCTGGTGAGGCTCAGTGGATTGAACATGGGCCTGAGAACCAAAGTGTTGCCAGTTTGATTCCCAGTGAGGGCACATGCCTGAGTTACTGAACATGACCCTGGTGGGAGAGTCTTGAGAGGCAGCCACACATTGATGTTTCTCTCTTTCTTTCATGCTTTCTCTGCTCCCTCTCTAAAAATACATAATTGAAATCTTTTAAAAAGCAGTGCATGAATAAATTTACACAATTCTATACTCCTCGACCATAGAAAAAAGATATCTCTTGTAGTGGTAGAGATGGGCAAAGAATGTATAATGCTAACTGAAATAAGGCATAGAAATAAATAGATCACATGGATTCATTTATAAGTATAATATAATGAACAAAATAGACAAGAACACAAAAATACAATCAGAGTCATAGAAATAGAGACTGACAGATGTCAGAAGAGATGGGTATGAAAGCTCTTAAGAAAAAATAAAACATTAGAAAGAAAAATCCTCACAGATAAGGAGAAATGTATGCTGATCAAAGAAGGGATGGAGTAGAATAGGAAAAAACAAGTACTGATAGAAAATACTTGACTTTGGATAATGTAAACACAACAAAGTAGACCAATAACATGTCATAAAATTGTACAATTGAAGCCTTCATTGATTAGTTATGCCACATTACATCTGTAAGTTCAACACACAATAAATAAAAACTCAACCACATGCTTCTCTGGTTCTTGTTCTGAAATTCAAACACCAAAACCTGAGGTAAAATATCTATACCCAAAAGTATGTTGTCTTTCAAAACAAAAAACTAACACTGGAACTCTTGAGAAGAAGTGTCATGATCAGTGAATTGCAGTCAGAAATCTCCAAGGTCAATTCCTACAATTCTGCCACCTTTGAGAAGAGGAAGCATTTTCATTGTGTCCCACACTGGGCTTCTCAGGCAAATCACTTCCGATCAACCACAGCTGGCCCTAAGTGAGAGCAGCACCCATCTTCTGAGAAACCCAGGTATTGTGGACTCATGGAGGTCTTGTAGTCCCGTGGGAGTTTGTTTCTTCCTTTGGGAAATAGAAACATGCATTTCTATTTCTCAAGTGTGTGTTGAGAATGTTCACTTGTCTTCCACTTGGACATAGAAATCTGTATTATAGAGGTGCACTGTGCAATGTTTGGGCATGTGCTTATCAACGAACTAAGCCTCTTCCTCAGTCCAGTATAGACATTGCCCTGAAGCCACCACTCCATATTGTCCCTTCAGTTAACTCATTACCTCACTTTTTGGACACATTTTGTGTTTGTGGTGGGAAAAATGCCCCCAGGCTGCAAACAGTTTATTTTTAATTGCTATATATACAGAGTGATTTATGTTCAGTTATTATGAAGCTGGTTTATACTTATATTGTGGCAATATCTTAGAGGACTCTCATTTGGATGGTAAAGATAAACAGTGCTTTATTTAAAAGGTGAACTACTGTCATTGTTATTTGTGTCTCAATTTTTAGGAAGGGCAACATCAACAGGATCAGGACCTGTCCTCTCAAACTCAAATATAGGGGGAGATTTTTCATCTATATGTTCTTTATCTATACTCCTTAACTGAATGCGAGTATAACTTTCACTATGTGTGATATGCTTGTGGGAAATAAAATAAACCCTGGAGAGGAAACTTAACTCTATGAAATTTGTGAAGTAGAAAGAGAATCTGTGCCACAGTAGTTAAATTTTTGTATTTAGGTAACAGCCATCAGCAGAGAGAAAAATGATTGGATAGATGCCTGTATATTGCCTGTACATTATTCAAGATAGAAATGGAAAAGTATCTTAAATTGTGTGCCATAGGATAAATAATGGAGATGTTAATAAAACTACAAATATGAACGGAGACCTGGGCATGAGAGATAATGGAGATTGTTTGTTGCTATCATTCTAATTAAACAATGTTGAATCCACTTGTACCTAGTTGATCACAATTGCTCTAGCTTGCTACCAGTTGCAAAAGATTGTAAAAGCTGTATATAGAACAATGTCTAGATAAGGCTTCTGATATATTTCCCTCTGTCTGGCAGCATGTGGTAAAGGATATAGAGGTGGATTCTAATTTCTTGTGACATTTGTGTATTTCAGTCTTTATCTCACATATGATTGTGGATACAGCACCCAAGGTGCAGAGCAGAACAGAAGGGGCAACCCAGATGTTTTTGGCACAAGTTGTTGAGCCTTTTGTCATTTCTCTTAAAAAAAGAAACTCAAGAAATAATGGTTCTCAGCAGGTTTCATTTTTTTCTCCCTTTTATTTTTCCTATAGGATACAATCCTTTTTTAGCAACAACATTTCCTTTATTCTTCTTTATTGTTCTTGTTTTTGAGGTTCTTTAGGAAATGCCATGGTCGTTAATTCTGTCCAGGATACACAGGCTATGCAGTGAGATGATAAAACATTTGAAACATTTGTCAACTGTAGTGGCCTTTGAAGAAGTTTCTTACTTGCAGTTTCTTCTGACACTCGGGGGGGGGGGCGGAAATCATATGCACTCACAGAAGCAACACTGTGTCACCACAGTTCTGATTTTGTAAGGTTCTATACTCTGCATGCAATGGTGCTACAAGAGCCTAGGAGTTGTCAATGTGTAGAGAGAGTACCATGGAATCCTGCCACCTTCCCAAACTGGGACATTATGCAGAAACTGTGATGATTCTAGAAGAATTATTCTCATCCACCTTTCTACTGGACTAGAGTAAAGCATTTCTAAAAAATACACAAAGGAAAATGCTACTTTAACAATAAAAATATAATCCACCAATAAGAAGACTTTTCAGGCTCCAGTGGACATGCTGTAAAGTTACCAAAAGCCTGGGATTTAAAATGAGAAATGCATTCTCATTTATTTCCAACTACATGCAGTTGAGTTTGTGTAAAGTGGGAGGGGGTGCAAGTCCATAGTGACTGTAAAGCTTTAGGATGCTGGAATATTCATCTTCTGTTAAAGAAAGACCAAAGCCGATAGGTGTAGCCATCACATAAAAGTATTTTCAGCAAAATTTTTTATCTCCATGTGGTATGTTGCCTTTTAGTTCCTCAATAATTATTGCCAAGCCCCAAGCCACAGAGGTTTTCCAATAGCACTATATGCCCCAAATAGATGCCCTAAGTTCTGAATAACAAAAATAATAGATTTCTCATGTAAATATGAACTCTCATGTTGTTAACAATGATTATGTTGCAAGACAATTTCCAGGACTGTAGACAAAGCCAGGAAAGAAGAACAGCTTAGAAAACTCTGGTTTTGTTGCAGACTTTTGGTACAATGCCTTTATGACAAATTATTAATGCCTATAAAAAATTCCTCAGCAATCATAATTGGATAATACTCCCCCAGCCACTAAACTCAATTTATACATTTAATATGCAATCTTTTTAACCTTTTGTTCATCTGCCCCTACACACATGTTCTGAGAGCCTGTCAGTTTTGCGGTGAGCTCACGGTGCTAATTCTTTGGTGGTTTATGGTGATGTTCTTTAAAACGATACCTCCCTGGTTCACTGAGTGTGAAAATGACAATGGGTTGTCCTTAAGGAGGGTTCTTACCTCCAGGGTCCACCAGAAGTATCCCATATTTTCCATAGTACTGAGTTTCCATGTGGAACTATTTACATGACTAGCTATCTAATCACCTATAGGGCATTCAATACCATTCAACATATCCTAGTGCAATGTTTTGCTGTGTGAACACCAGGCAGCTTCTCAACAAAAAACTGACTCTGCTCACCTCCAAATTGTGTGTCTGGAATATCCTCTCATCGCCATGGACTTTATTTTGCTTTTATGAAAGGGAGATATTAGTAAATTGATGTAACATAACACCAGCCATGACAGGTTACTTCTCTGGTATCTAGTTCTGCAGAAGATACAATTGGATCTGCTGTCGCTGTGTAGGTCCATTTATTTCTGCTCACACTTGGAAAGCCAGCAGTCTATTTCCTCACAGGCCTGTTAACATTTTGAGTCTGGAAATGCACACTGAAAGCAACCTGTCATGTATTCTCAGATGTCACCCATGGGGTCCCGTTTCTTGTCCTATATGAGTGGCCAAATTAAGGATCTCTCAAAGTGGCAATGAAGCTCTAGGCCAGCCCAAATATTTCAGATAAATTTGGGTTAATTTAGCTTGGAAGAATGCATATGATGCACCTGCTACCTCCAGGTATGTTGTGATTCGTTTAGCATATATCAGTGAAACAAGAGGACACAGTCCTGGGCTTTAGTTTTAGTCAAAGTGTCAGTCACTTTAGACATCACTGATCTCTCTTTTTTTTGTATATCACAGACGGTATCCTCGTAGCCTTGTGCGCATCCGGATGCATTTCCAAATGCTGACCTGAAAGATGTGTCATAAGACCATGTACAAAATTAATTGATTTTGTATCCATAATAAACCCTTCACATGTCTGCAGAAGATGGCTTTGAAGAGAGCCTATAAGTGTGTATAAGAAGGGACTGGCATAACCCTGCACTTAGTCTGAGCCATTCTCAAGATGTGTCCTCTTCTTTTCTTTCTCATTGAAGCAGTTGGCTTAGCCCTGCTGCCCTCCACCCTCCCATTTACCATCACTGACCTGTGCCATAGGGACAACCTATGGCCAGAATTTATGAAGCGAGCACCACACAGTTAGGTGTGCAGAGACTGATGAGTGCACCCTGATGAGAACATCCCATTTCGTATTATCATGGTGTTTTTTTACTTTACCTGAGGTTAACTGCTACACCATTGGGAGATATGAAGCACTGGTGAGGCAGAGAATTTCACATTCAAACTTGAACCTGCCTTTGATAAGGGATGAAAAGTTAAAGTGGAGGACTTGTTGATTGTATTGTGATTTATAAAGGGATGGGGAAACAGGGAAAGAAGGTGGAGAGGTCTGGGATATTGGGGAGGCATCGGGGGAAGTCAGATAACTGTACTTGAACAATAAAAAAGGATGATAGAAATTAAGTACCCATAGACTTTTACAGTATATTTTATTTCTATGAAAATATGTGTGCCTATAAACAAAAGTGAACTGTGAAGCTTATTAAATTTATTTCTAAGGATTTCTAAGAAAAGAACTAAGACAATCAAAATTTTAAAAAAGAACATGATTAAAAACCCTTAACTCAAAAGGTCATTTTTAACACTTTTAATGAAATATATTAGTGTCACATTAGTTATTAAAGTTAGAAATGTTTCGATTGTATAACGTTATAATAAGGCATATGTATATTATGCTGTGCCCACCACACAAAATGTATTCATGTAATGTTTCACATCAAAGCGAAATGTAGTATGAGTTGTTTTTTTTTAAGTTATGTTTTTTTACCTCTCACTTTTTTTTTAAATTGTTGTTCAAGTAAGTTCTTGTTTTTTTAGTACTGTATTGTTAGCCATTTCAAATCTCACCTTGGCCAGGTGGCCAAATTGGTTGAAGTGTTCCACCAAAGATTGTGAGTTCAACTGGTCAGGGCACATACCTGTGTTTCAGGTTTGATCCCCACTCAAGGTGCACAGGAAAGACAACTGATTCATGTTTCTCTCTCATGTCAATATTTCTCTTCAACTCTCTCCCTTTCCCCCTCTCTTTCTCTGTATCTATCCCTCTTTCTCACTCTCTCCACCTTCCTCTGTTTCTCTTCATTACTCTCTAAAGTCAATGAAAACTATATCTTCAGTTGAGGATAAAAAATATTTTAAATGATACCAATGACCTCATCTGAAACATTGCACTAGATTGATATTGAAGAACTTTACAGACCATTTAAAGAAAAATAGCATTTTATGCATATTTTTGAGCACCTTATTCATGTCCATGGGTCATACATATAAGTTCTTCAGCTTCTCCTTTTCCTATGATATTCTTAACCTCCCCCTGTCTATTTTGTATCTATCATTTATGCTTCTTATTCCCTGTACCACACCCCATTGTACTCCCCACTCATACTCTACTGTTAACCCTCAATATGCTCTCCATGTCTGTGAATCCATTCCTGTTTGAGCTGTTTCCTTTGTTTGTTGTTTTTGTTTTACTTTGAGGTTCGGTTGTTGCTAGTTGTGAGTTTATCATTTTACTGTGCATATTTCTTATTTTGTTTTTCTTAGATTAGTCCCTTTAACATCGGATATAATAAGGGCTTGGTGATGATGAACTGCTTTAACTTGACCTTATCTGGGAAGCACTTTATCTTCCCTTCCATTCTAGTGGTAGCTTTTCTGGATAGAATAATCTAGCTTGTAGGCTCTTGACTTTCATGACTTTGAATACTTCTTTCCAGCCCCTTCTTGCCCTCATGGTTTCTTTTGAGAAATCAGCTGATAGTTTTATGGGGACTCCTTCGTAACTAACTGTCTACTTTTCTCTTGCTGCTTTTAAGATTCTCTCCCTGTCTTTCATCTTGGGTAATGTAATGATGATGTGCTTCGGTGTGTACTTCCTTCAGTCCAACTTCTTTAAGACTCTCTGAGCTTACTGGAATTCCTAGAAGTCTATTTCCTTTGACAGATCAGGGAAGTTCTCCTTCATTACGTTCAAATAAGTGTTCAATTTCTTCCTCCTCCTCTTCCTCTTCTCCTTCTGGCACCCTTACGATTCAGATGCTGGAATGTTTAAAATTCTTCTGGAGGTTCCTGAGAATCTCCTCATTTTTTGAATTCTTGTTTCTTCATTCTATCCATGTTGAATATTTATTTCTTCCTCTTCTTCCAAATCATTGATCTGAATCCCAGTTTCCTTCCTGTCGCTTTTGGTTCCCTGTACATTTTCCTTTATTTCACTTTGCATAGCCTTCACTTCTTCCTCTATTATGTGACCATACTCAACCATTTGTGTGAGTATCCTGATTCCCTGCTTATTGAACTTTGCATCTGATAGGTTGGCTATATCTTTATCGCTTAGTTGTACTTTTTCTAGAGCTCTGATCTGTTCTTTCATTCAGGTTTTTTTTTTTTTTTTTCTCAGCATGCCTGTTAGGTAGTAAAGGGTGGAACCTTTGGTATTTGCCAGGCTGGGGGCAACAAGCCACATAACTGGATGGTGGGGCTGTGTGTTAGGGAGGTCTCTGAGACGACCAACGCTGCTTGTCTGACTCTCGGCTGCTTTCATCCACTTCCTCTGCTACCCATAAGCAAATTGGTCCCTCTGATGCTGATTCCTGCATGGGTGGTTTTGTGTACATTCTAAGACCCTGTGGGTGTCTCCAATGAACCCTTCTGTGAGTCTGCAAGTTTCTCCCACCACCTCAACCTGCATGGTTTCTGCAGTCAGCGGTTTGGGGGCTTTATTTCCCCATGCTGGAACCCAGGTGTGTGTGGTCTGTCTCATTCCCCAGGTGATCCTCCCAGTATATCCACATGCAAATGTGGGACCACCAGCTCCACCAGGTACTACCTCATCCTTCCCACCAGCAATGTCCTGGCCTGCCAGTACTGAAGCCAACACCTTGCTGCATTTACTGTCCACTGCATCTGCTCATCTCTACCCTTCCTCGCTGTGTGGGAGGGGTGAGAGAGGGCACAATGCAGCTCACCTGCTCAGCTCTAGCCCACTTTCGAAGGAACCTTTGTGGGAGACTGGGAGTTTCTCCCACCGCAGCAAACCACATGTATCCATCTGTCCATTCCTATGCCACTACCAGGTTGTTTTGATTACAGTGGTCTTGTAATTCTGTT
Organism: Anoura caudifer; assembly: GCA_004027475.1. NCBI lineage: Eukaryota > Metazoa > Chordata > Mammalia > Chiroptera > Phyllostomidae > Anoura > Anoura caudifer. The sequence goes on from PVKU01008474.1 coordinate 29,267, forward strand.
TGCTATCAGGTGTTCTGATCTCTCCCTCTTTGCTCTTCTTTCTCAAAATTGCTGTAGCTATTCAGGGGCGTTTGTGGTTCCATGTAAATTTTTGCAGTGTTTTTTCTGTATCTTGAAATATGCCATTGGTACTTTAATAGGTATTGCATTGAACCTATAAATTGCTTTGGGTAGTATGGACATCTCGATGATGTTAATTCTTCTGATCTATGAACACAGTATATGTTTCATTTTTTGTGTGTCTTCCTCAATTTCTTTCTTCAGTGTTGTATAGTTTTCTGAGTACAGGTCTTTTACCTCCTTAGTTAGGTTTAATCCCAGGTATTTTACTTCTCTTTTTGCTATATCAAATGGAATTTTTTCCTGATTTCTGTTTCTGATATTCCATTGTTCGTATACACAAATGTCTTAGATTTGTGAATATGGATTTGTATCCTGCTGTTTTTGGCAATTCATTTATAAGGTGAGGCAATTTCTGGGCGGAGTCTATGGGATTTTCTATGTATACTATCATGTCATCTGCAAACAAGGACAGTTTTGTTTCCTCTTTTCCAGTTTGGATGCCTTTTATTTCCTTTTCTTGTTTGATTGCTGTGGCTAGGACTTCCAATACTATGTTGAATAGCAGTGGTGATGTGGACAACCTTGTCTTGTGTCTTATCTTAGTGGGAAAGATTTTAGTTTTTGCCCATTGGGTATGATGTTGGCTGTAGGTCTCTCATATATTGCCTTTATTATGTTGAGGAATGCTCCCTGTATTCCTCCTTTGCTGAGTGTTCTTGTTGTAAGTGGTTGCTGTACCTTATCAAATGCTCTTTCTGCATCTATTCTTATGATCATGTGATTTTTGTCTTTGCTTTTGTTTGTGTGATGTATTACATTTATTAATTTGTGGATATTGTACCATCCTTGCATCCATGGGATGAATCCCACTTGGTCATGGTGTATGATCTTTTTTAATGTTTTGCTGGATGAGGTTTGCTAATATTTTGTTGAGGAGTTTAGCATCTGTATTCATCCAGCGACATTGGCCTGAAGTTTTCTTTCTTTGTTGTGTCTTTATCTGGTTTTGGGATTAAGATGATGCTGGCTTCATAAAAAGAGTTTGGGATTCTTCTGCCTTCTTGGATTTTTTGGAATAGTCTGTGAAGGATAGGGGTTAGCTCCTCCTTAAGTGCTTTATAAATTTCTGCTGTGAAACTATCTGGTCCAGGACCCCTGCGTGTCAGAAACTTTTCATTACTGTTTCAATTTTATCAGCTGTTATTGTTCTGTTCAGGCATTCTGTTTCTTCTGCATTGAGTTTTGAAAGATTACACTTCTCTGGAAATTTGTGCATTTCACCTAGGCTTTCACATTTCTTGGCATATAGTTCTTTGCAGTAGTTTCTTCCAATCCTTTGTATTTCTGTAGTATGGGTTGTAATCCCTCCTCTTTCATTTCTAACTGTCTTTATTTGGGTCCTCTTTCTTTTTTCTTGATGAGTCTGCTTAAGGACTTGTCGATTTTGTTTATCATTTCAAATAACCAGTTAATGATTTATTCCTCCTTAAATTTGTGCTTTTAGTCTCTATGTCATTTATTTCTTTTGTTCTAAGATGGGTCTCTTATAGGCAGCATATGTGTGGGTCATGATTTCTTATCCATTTGGCTATTCTATGTCTTTTGATTGGAGCATTTAATCCTTTTATGTTTAAGGCTATTATTGACAGGTACTTATTTTTTGCCATTTTCTCATGCCTGTGTTCCTCTCTCTCTCATTCTTTTTCTTCCTGTTCTTACAGCAATGACTTTAGCATCTCTTGCAGATGTGGTTTCATGAAGGTGTATTCCTTTACACATCTTTTGTTTGAGAAGCTCCTTATTTGGCCTTCCCTTTTAATTGAGAGCCTTGCTTTGTGGAGTAATCTTGGTTGAAGGTCTCCAGCTTCAATTACTTGGAGTATTTCTTGCCATTCTCTTCTAGCTTAGAGTGTTTCCATTGAGAAGTCAACTACTACTCTTTTCAGGGCTCCCTTGTATGTTACTTCCTGTTTCTTCCTGGCTGCCTTTAAGATTCTCTCTTTGTCTTAAAGTTTTGCTGCTTTAATGATGATGTGTCTTGAAGTGGGCCTCCTTGGGTTCCTCTTGATTGGGACTCTCTGTGTTTCCTGGATTTGTCTGACCTTTTCTCTCATCAAATTAGGGAAATTTTCCTTCATTACTTTTTCAAATGCTTTCTATCCCTTGCTCTCCTTCCAATATTCCATTTACACAGATATTACTATGTTTCATGTTGTTTTGCAGTTCCTTACCACCACTTCATAATTTCTTAGCCTCTTTTCCCTTTCTTGCTCTAACTGGATGTGTGTTTCTATCTTGTCCTCCAGCTCACTGATTTGATCCCCTGCTTCATCCAGCAGATGAGCAGAGTGTAATTTTTTCTAGATTTTTTTGATTTCCGAGATTTATTGTTCATTTCTTCCTGTTTTTTTTTTTTTGCTTATATTTCTATTTCCTTTTTCATGCTGATGTAGTTCTCCCTCAGTTCTGTGTAGTTGCCTGTGAGTTCCTTGAGCACCTTTACAACCATTACTTTGAATTCTGTATCTGATAGTTTGTTGCCTCCATTTTGTTTAACTCTTTTAGTGGGGGAGTCTTCCATTCCTTTTGATTACCAATTTTGTCTTCCCAACTTTAGGTGACTCTTTTTGTGTGTTTCTGTGTTTCCTGATGTTTCGCTTTGCTAGCTGACTTTGTAGGGTGAACTTGTATGATAGGAATTTGATAGGGTTCAGTGTTGTAGTCTGTCTGATCTCCTTGTCTGAATGCTATAGGTTTTCCATTTCTTCTGTTTGTGTGTGCTCTCATGTTGTACATGGATTTTTACCTTTTGGTGGTTTGTTTGTTGGTGCTTTTTCTTCTCTAGCGAGTATACTGATGGTTGTAGCTTCCACTTACTCTTGTATGTGTTCAGTGGCAGTGGTAGGCAAAATGGATTAAGAGAGCAGGAGAGTGCTAGAAAGTGCTAGCAGGTAGAGAGGAGAGAGGAGATTCTTTGGTATGTATAGCATTAAGTGCGATATTTCACCCAAATTACCACTTTTTATAAAAGGTGAAAGAGAGGTAAGACTCCTGTTAGATGGGAGTAGGATTGTGAGCTGAATCTAGAAAACAGAGCACTTGTGCAAGGTTAGATGACAAAGTTTAGTGAGAGTAAAGGATAGAAAGTAGGCACAGTGTGAGAGATAATAGTTAACCAGGACAATATTAATGCTCAGGAGTGAAGTGGGCTAAGATCATGGAGGGTTGCTGTGTTGTATGTTCAATTGTATGGAACAATTATTTACAATAGTACTGGAATAACAATAATATGACAGGAAATATAGGATTTGGATAACCAGAATACATAGTACCTGATCAAGGGTTGTGTGTTACTGGAACACGGTTGAAGTGATAAATGGAAAATTTAAATACAATAAAGAGAGAATAAGAAAAGCCAGTGAAACCATGGAATTAAACAGAAAAATAAAACAAGGAAAATTAAACAGAAGGAGGAGAAATAAAAAAATAATAAAATAAAAGTGCCAAAAATAATGAATAATAATCATAAACAATAGCACATAAACAATGAAATGCCAGCTTTACGGGATACCAAAGTGACATTTGTCTCAGTTTCTCAGTTTTGGGAGTTAGTCCTTTGCACCCACTTTTGATCTGTCTCTGGACCTTCTGTAATTTCAGTTCTTATTGTCTCCCTTGGGGGAACAAAAAAGGGGAAACAAGAGAGAGGAAGAAAAGAGTAAGAAAAAAACTGATAAGCTTCCTGCTGAGTTTGAACCTGTTCAATGAGTTCTGCTGGTCTTCCTAGATGCCACAGGAAGAGGAGCGCTGCATTTTCCTTTTCTCCCTTCTTATGCTTTTGAGAGGATGGGGACCAGGTCTAGGCTGCAAGATTCCCAATTTCCTGGCCCCTGGTCCTTCATGAGCTTCCAGGCTCAAATCAGCCACTCAGTCTCTGGGCACAGAGCATGAATCAATCTCAGGCTTGCTGTTTCATTCAGCCACTCAGTCTCAGGAGCCCAGCTCTAATCAGCCTCTGGGTGCAGTGTGAGACAAGCTCTGATATGTGGTTCCAGTTAGCCACTTTGTCTCTGAGCCTGTGCAGCTCAAATCACCCTCCGGGGAAGCCAGCCACTGCTTAAGAGTTCCTTACAAAGCAGCTGCCCACCATTCTTAACAAACGCATGGCTTTTCACACAGCCCAACTTTCCAACCCCTCTGGAGACTGTGTGAGACAGGGTCCTACTCAGCCACATTCCTCCCCTTTCCAAGTTATCACGCTGCACCTTAATTTCTCTGGTACTGGCATCCACAGTCCCAACAGATGTGTATCAACTTCACATTCTCCCACTTTGTTTATATTTGACCTAGCACCTTCCAGCATCAAGGCCCATCCTGCCCTCCCTGCTTTGGTAGGGGAGGGAGCTGGTAATCTATCTCTCCTCCCTGTATCCTGCAGCAGTGGCCAGGCCAGGGACCACAGAAGCCTGGGTCCTCACACAGATCCCAGGGACCTTACTGTGCCAGCACAATCTCCTCACCATCTCTTTTTCAATGTCCTCTGCAAATTTTGGCCTCCAAACTTTGTATAAGTTGGGAATCCATTGGCTGTACACTCTGTTCCTCTGAAGATCAGCTAGGTGTTCCAGCTGGGCACGGGGAGAAATGGGCTGTGTTCACACCTAACTCATTGCTGTCATCTCAATCCCTCCCCGATAGCTTCAATAGTTGTCTTGTTTCTATAAGGTTAGCTTCCAAAGTAAAAACAACATAACATGCAAAAACTACACAATTCTGGAAGAATGGCAGGCTTTAGCTTCAGAGCTTGTTTTCCACGGAACACTGAAGAAAATCCTGCCACCCTCTGCCAGGAAGCCTGACCCTAGGCTTTGCCTAGAGTTCCTACCAATAGAAAATGTGTCCTTTGGGAAAATCAGGCAGTTGCAGCACAATTATCTAGAAGATAATTCCTATTTCTGGAAGAACATCCTGAAAGTACTAGACAGAGAACCCCACCTCAGGAGCCAGCGAGTTCCAGCAAGACCCTGAGCATCCCAGGTAGAGAAAGCCAGCACTTTTTTTTTTTTCTCACTGGCTCTAGAAGCTTTCAACTTCTTGGACAGCCCCATCTTAGACTGCCCATCACTGCCTAGGTAAACTCCTATAACCCCTCTTTACTTCCCCCAATGATCTGAGTTATATTAATCAGATCTAGCTGTATTGAGGGTGCATATATTTTTTCTAATTAGTGTTTTGAGTTTCTTCACATACATTCCTTCAAGGGAAATGCTGGGCCATCAGGAAATTTAATTTTTAATATTAAAAAAAAAACCTACCTTGAGTTTTCTATGGTTGCTGTAGTAATTTACATTCTCAAAATAGTGCATAAGGCCACGGCTGGTAAGGCTCAGTGGAATGAACACCAGCATGAACCGAAGGGTTGCCAGTTTGATTCCCAGTCAGTGCACATGCCTGGGTTACCGACCACAACCCTGGTGGTGGACTCTTGAGAGGCAGCCACACATTGATTTTTATCTCCTTCTTTTTTCTTTCTCTGCTCCCTCTCTAAGAATGTGTAATTAAAATCTTTTTTAAAAAGCAGTGCATAAATAAATTTACATGATTCAATGCTCCTGGACCATAAAAAAGATATCTTTTGTAGTAGTATCGATGGTCATAGGGTGTATTATGCTAATTGAAATCAGACAGAGAAAGAAAAAGACCACATGGATTCATTTATAAGTATAATATAATGAACAAAATAGACAAAGAAACAAAATGCAAACAGAGTCATAGAAGTAGAGACTGACAGATGTCAGAAGAGATGGGTTTGAAAGCCCTTCAGAAATATTCAAAAAATAGAAAGAAAAATTCTCACAGACGAGGAGAAATGTATGATGATCAAAGAAGGGAAGGGGTAAAATAGGGAAAATAAATATTGATAGAAAAGACTTGACTTTGTATAATGAAAACACAATAAAGTAGATCAGTAATGTGTCATAAAATTGTACACTTGAAACATTTATTGATTTATCATGCCATATCATCTCTACAAATTCAATACACAATAAATAAAAACTCCTGCAAATATTACTCTGATTCCTGTTCTGGAATTCAAACACCAAAACCTGAGGTAAAATATCTATACCCAAAAATACATTGTCTTTCAAAACAAACAAACAGACAAAAAACCTATCCCTGGAGCTCTTGATAATAAGTGTCAGTATCAGTGAATTGCAGTCAGAAATCTCCAAGGTCAATTCCTACAATTCTGCCACCTTTGAGAAGAGGAAGCATTTTCATTGTGTCCCACACTGGGCTTCTCAGGCTAATCACTTCTGAGTAGCCACAGCCACCCCTAAGTGAGGGCAGCACCCATCCTCTCAGAAACCCAGGTATTGTGGATTTGTGGAGGCCATGCAGTCCCCTGAGAGTTTATTTCCTCCTTTGGGAAATAGAAACATGCATTTCTATTTCCCAAGTGTGTGTTGAAACTGTTCACTTATGTGCCACTTGGACATAGAAATATGTATTATAGTGGTGCACTGTGCAATGCTTGAACATGTGATTATCAACAAACTAGGACTCATCCTCAGTCCAGTATAGAAACTGCCCTGAATCCATCTCTCCACATTGTCCCTTCAGTTAAACTCATTACTTCACTTTTTAGCCATATTTTCTGTTTGTGGGGGAAAAATGCCCCCAAATTGCAAACATTTTATTGTTATTTGTTATATATATGTATATATACACATATATGTATATACACACATATGTATATATACATATATACACATTATTATACATATACAATATGGATATGTGTATATATAATTAAATTTGTTATATATAACAAATATATATACAATTAAATTAAATTTTACAAATATATACATATATATGTAGTGATTTATTTTTAATTATTATGAAGCTAGTTTACACTTATAGTGAGGCGGTTTATCTGAGGTCTGTCATTTGTATCAGAAACCTAAACAGCCCTTTATTTGGAAGGTGAACTACTGTCATTGCTATTTGTGTTCTCCATATTTAAGAAGCAAGGGAAACATCAACAGAATCAAGACCTCTTCTCTTTTAGCCTCAAATACAGAGAGGGAATTTTTAATCTATATGATCCATATCTGTACTCATTTACTGAATGCAAGTATAACTTCCACTTTGTGTGATATGCTTCTGGGATGTAGAAGAAACCCTAGAGAGGAAACTTCACTCTGTGAAATTTCTGAATTACAAGAGAATCTGTGCCACAGTGGTTAATTTTTTGTATTTAGGTAACAGCCAGAGCAGACAGAGAAAATGTTTGGATAGTTGCCTGTGTATTGAAGTAAAATATTTGAGATAGAAAAGAAAAATTATCTGAAATTATGTGCCATAGAATAAATAAAGGAGATGTTATTAAATCTATGATTATGAGGGAAGATCTGGGCAAGGGAGATAGTGGGGAGTGTGAGTGGCTATCATTCTAAATAAACAATGTTAAATACACTTGTAACTGGTTGACCACAATTGCTCTAGTTTGCTTCAAGTTGCAAAAGACCTTGTAAGAGCTATATATAGAGAACAATCTGTAGATAGACTTTTGATATATTTAACTCTGTCTGGCAGCATGGGGTAAAGGATATAGAGCTGGATCCATATTTCTCCTGATATTTGTGTCTTTTCATCCATATTTCACATATGATTGCAGGAAGACAGTACCCAAGGTGCAGAGCAGAGCAGAACAGAGCAGAGCAGAGCAAAGCAGAGCAGAAGGGGCAACCTAGATGTTTTTGGCAGAAGTTGCAGATCATTTTGTCATTTCTGTCAAACAAAAGAAACCAAAGAAATGATGGTTCTCTGAAGCTTCCATCATTTTTCTCCCTTTCATTTTTCCTATACGATAAAGTCCTTTTTAGCAGCAGCATGTCCTTTTTTCTTCTTTATTGTTCTGCTTTGGGGGTTCTTTAGGAAATGACATGGACAAGAATTGTCCAGAGCACACAGGCTCTGCAGTGATATGATGAAGCATTTGATACACTTGTCAACTGGAGCACGGTTTGAAGAAGCTCCTTATTTACAGTTTTTCCTGAAGCTGACGGGGGGGAGCACATTCTTGCATAGAAGAAGCCATCTGGTACCACAGTTCTGGCTTTGCAGGGCTCTGCACACTGCATGCCATGCTACTACAAGAGTGTACAAGTTGTCAATGTGAAGATAGGGTACCAGACAATTCAGCTGCCTTCCCTCATTGGGATATTATGCAGAAACTGTAATGATCCTAGAAAAATTCTTCACAGTCAGCTTTCTACATGACCAGAGAAAAGCATTTCTAAAAAAATCCACAAAGGAAAATGAGACTTTCACACTACAAATATTATCCACCAACAAAGAAGCCTTTTTAGGCTCCAGTGGACATGCTGTAAAGTTACCAAAAGCTGACATTCAAAATGAGAAAGTCATCCATTTTCCACCTATATGCTTTTGAGGTTGTTTGACAGGACACGGGTGCAAGTCCATAGTGACTGTGAAGCTTTAGGATTCTGGAATACTCATCTTGTGGTAAAGCAGGACCAAAGCTGATAGGTGTATCTATTGCATGAAAAACTTCTCAGCAAAACTTTTTCATCCCCATGTGGTTTATTTCCTCAATGATTGGTGCCAAGCCCCAAGCCACACAGGTTTTCCAATAGCACTATATGCCCCCAAAATAGATGCCCTCTATAAGTTCAAAATAACAAAACACATAGATTTCTCATGACAAACATGAATTCTGCATGCTGTTATCAATTATTGTGTTGCTAGGCAATTTCCAGGACCATAGACAAAGCAAGGAAACAAGAACAGCTTAGAAAACTCTGGTTTTGTTGTAGACTTTTGGCGCAATGCTTTTATGACAAACTATTAATACATCTAAAAATTTCCTTGACAATCATAATCAGATAATACTCCCACAGCCACTAAACTCAAATTATACATTTAAAATGCAATCTTTTTAACTTTGTGTCCATCCGTCCCTCCACACATGTCCTGAAAACCTGTCAGTTTTGGGGTGAGCTTAAGGGGCAAATACTTTGGTGGTTCATGGTTATGTTGCTTACAATAGATCCCTCCCTAGTTCACTGAGTGTGAAAATGGCAGTGGGCTGTCTCTAAGCAAGGTTCTTACCTCCAGGGTCCACCAGAAGTGCCCCATATTGTCCATACTACTGAGTTTGCATGTGGAACTCTTACATGACTAGCTATCTAATCACCTATATGGCATTCAATACCATTCAACATATCCTAGGGTAATGTTTCCTACATAAACACCAGGGACCTTCTCAACAAAAACTAACTCTGCTCACCTCCAGATTGTGTGTTTGGAATATCCCCTCACTGCCATGGGCTTTAAGTTGCTTATATGAAAAGTAAATATTAGTAGATTAATGCTACATAACACCAGCAATGACAGGTTAATTCTCTGGTGTCTAGCTCTCCAGAAGATACAATTGGACCTGCTGTCACTGTGCAAGTCCATGTATTTCTACTCACACTTTGGAAAGCCAGCGGTCTATTTCCTCACAGGCCTGTTGACATTTTGAGTCTGGAAATACACACTGAAAGCAACCTGTCATGTATGCTCAGATGGCATGCATGGGGTCCTGTTCTTTGTCCAATATGTGTGGCCAAATTCAGGATCTCTAAAAGTGGCAATGAAGCTCTAGGCCAACCCCAAATGTGGGAATAAATTTGGGCTAATTCCTCTTGCATGAATGCATGATACACCTGCTACCTCCAGGCATGTTGTGATTCATTTAGCATAACTCAATTGAACAAGGGGACATGATCCTGGGCTTTAGATTTAGTCAAACTGTCAGTCACCTTAGACATCATTGAAGTCTCTTTTTTATATATCACAGATGATATCCTCATGGCCTTCTGTGGATCTGGATGCATTTCCAAATTCTGACCGGAAAGATGGGTCACAAGACCTTGTATAAAATTAATGGATTTTGTATCCATAATAAACTCTTCATATGTGTACAGAAGATGGCTTTGGAAAGAGCATATAAGTGTATATGAGAAGGGCCTAGCATAATCCTGCACTTTGTCTGAGCCATTCTAAAGGTGTGGCCTCTTCTTTTCTTTCCCACTGAAGCAGTTGTCCTAGCCCTGCTTCCCTCCACCCTCACATTTACCATCACTGACCTCTGCCATACAGACAACTTGTGGCCAGAATTTATGAAGTGAGCTCCACACACTTAGGTGTGCAAAGACTGCTGAGAGCACCCTGATGAGAACACCCCATTTCCTATTATCAGAGTATTTTTTACTCTCTCTGAACTTAACTGGCACACCATTGGAAGATAGGAAACACTGGTAAGGCAGAGAATTTCACATTCGAACTTGTGCCTGCCCTTGATGAAGGATGAAAGCCTAAAGTAGAGAACCTGTTGATTGTATTCTCATTTTTAAAGGAGTATGGAAACAGGGGGGAATGGTAGAGAAGTCTGACAGGGAATCAAACTATCGATCCTTTTATTTGCAAGCCAGGGCTCAATCCACTGAGCCACAGCAGCCAGGGCCATGCTAACAAAATTTTTGGACCACAATGGCAAGAAACTGGAAATCAAATATAGGAAAGAAAACAAAAAGAAACAATACATTTGGAAATTAATCACTAGCAAACACTCAATGAATAAAAAATGAAAACAAACAGAGCTGGCTGGTGTGGCTTTGTGAATTTAGTGCCAGCATTTGGACCAAAGTGCTCCTGGTGGATCTCCCCATCAGGGCACATCCCTGGGCTGTGGGCCAGGTGCCCAGTAGTGGGTGTGTGAGAGGCAAGCACTCATTGATGTTTCTCTCCCTCTCTTTCTTCCTCCCTTTCCCATGTAATAAGAAAGAAAGAAAGAAAGAAAGAAAGAAAGAAAGAAAGAAAGAAAGAAAGAAAGTCTTTAAAGAATTAAAAGAAACAGAAACTCCACAACTACAGTGACATAAAAATGAATTCAAACATGGTCTTTTGAAAATCTGCATTTATGAAAAGCTCTTATAAGAGGAGACTATAACTATGCAGTCCTAACTAAAGAGCAGAAAAAATTCAATGAAATCATATGAAGTTTTTAAATACACTAAAAAAGAATTAACCAAAAAAAGTAAGTTGAAATAAAAATAAAACAAAGATCAGTGCCATAATAAAGAAAATGGAGAAATATGTAAAGACGAATAAAAGTAATGGATGTTTCTTTTGAAATGCTACATGAGTTTGAAGCGCCTCTAATAGGACCCATCAAGCTGTAAAGAGAGAACAAAAAGAAACAAAACTAAGAAAAAGGCAATCAGCACTACAAATACACAAAGAGATTTTAAAGAATACCATCCACAATTATATACAACACATTGAACCATCTAAAAACATTGAAACATTTTAAATCCTACTCCCTCTGAAGGCTAAATCATGACAAATCACACTATCTGAACAAACCAATTACTAGCAATACATTTGAATCAGTAAATAAAACACCCAAAAATGAAATTCAAGGCCCAGAGAGATTTACGAGGGGAATTCTAACAAATATGAAAACAAGGATTAGTACAGATCCTTCTCATTTAATCCATAAATTATGAAGTTCACTTACAAATTTATCTTCTGAGGCCAGCATCACTTTGATACTCAAACTAATGCAAGAAACTGCAAAGAGAGAGAGAGAGACCTACAGGTCTATATTCTTGGTAAATGTATGCACAAATCCTCACCAACATAGTGCTAAAACAAATTGAATGATATAGTAAAAAGATATACATCCTGATCAAGTGTTAATTATACCAATGATGCAAGAATGGCTCAACATCAAGGAAACAATTGATGTGATACACCGCTTCAAAAAATCATATGAATATTCAAGAGGTACAGAAAAAGAAATAGAATACTATATGCATTACTGATTAAAGTATTTCAAAGATGGCTTCTAGAGTAAACAATCTCAGCCTGATAAATAGTGTATGTGGCCACTTCATGACAAACTATATAGTCAATTGTGAAATAATGAAAGCATCCACTTGAAAATCAAAAGCAAGCCAAGAATGTCCATTTTCATTACTATTATTTGAAATAGCATTGGAATAATTACACTAGCATTCAGAGGGGGAAATAAATAAAACACCACTAACTGAAAAAGAATTAAAACTGTCTCTCTCTGTAGATGATACGGTACTCTATATGGAATTTCTTCAAGAATTCAAACAATTAATTGAATTAATGAAATGATTTATTAAGGAACAAAATGCAAATGTACAGAAATCTGTCACATTGACATACAATAATTAACACAGGAAGAAGAGGTAAAGAAAATAATCCCACTGACAATTGCATGAAAAGGAAATAATGGCCTCTGAATGGACAGCAAAAAAGAGGTGAAGAACCTGCACTATCAACATTGGACTTTGAAGAAAGAAATTGACATTAACACACACAAAAAATGGAAGGATAAACAATTCCTTGATACTGGAAATATTAAAGTACTACAATTATTGTATCTACCAAAGCAATTAACTGGTTCAAATGAAATCCTATCAAACTACAACTTACTTTTTTTCTCAGAAAGGAAAATCTTAAAATTTATATGGACCAACAAATACCTTAAAGAAGCAAATACATTTAGAGAAGAAAGAACAAAGTTATAGATGTCACTCTCCATGTCCTCAAGCAATACTATAAAGCTAAAATAATCAAAACAGAAAGGTATTGGCACAAAACAAGACACTTAAAACACTGGAACAGTATAGAGTGCCCAGGATTAAACCCTCTCACATGAACAACTAATGTATAACGGAGAAGGTAAAGGTATACACTGCTGAGTTGACAGGCTTTTCAACAGCTCATCCTGGTTAAACAAAATATACATAATTAACAAAAACTGGACACTCTCTCACATCATATTCAAAAATAGGATTAAACCGATACCAGCCTCACCAGCCTCTTTTACATTTTCAATTGATGCCAGCCCTGTTTCTATCTTACCCACATCTCCTTGCCTTCCAATACAAGTTAGCACCCCACTGTTCCCTGCTTTGCAGAGAATTCACGATGCACCCACCACTTTTGGCCTTGCAACTGACTCCATTTCTGCCTATATTTCTGATTTCCAACTGATGTCAAGTATGCTTAAGTCTCCTTGCATTTGAACTTGAGCCAGTTGTAGGGTAAAGGGAAGCAGTCTGGCTTCCTCACTCAGACAAGTGGACAACTAAGGGAAGCAGTTTCCCGTAACCTTGAGAATGAGTCTGAAAAGTAATGTTCTCATAGCCTTGATACTGTTGCCATAATCTTGAGTGGGCTCACATGCATAGTATGAGGCTCTGTTGCAAAATTCTGTTGGCACTTCACTGGCTTTGCCTATAATCTAGTATTTAAGAATGTAGATGGTCCCTCTGGGTGACATGCTGGGTGATGAGAGACCATTATGAGAGACATGATGAGACATGAGAGACAACCACCAGGCAGTGGACCACATTGAGTACCATGCTGGGGTGCCACACAAAGGGGACAGGTGACAATCAGGGGGACATGCAACTTTAAATGGGTGTGCTTCGCTCACTCTTGGATAAAGGCATGCCACACATCCCAATGGTTCCATAAATATTCTTCCATCTGCCCGAATCTCATTAAACTGTGTTGCCTTGAATGGTCACAACACACCAGATGCATCATATATAGTTGAATTAGTGAACCTCATCCACAATAGAATCAGTTATCTCAGTGGGCATTATACTTGTCTACTGCCCTGAAAGATCTTTACTCTGGCCATAGAAAGGACCAAAATCTAGACTAGATGGAAACCATCTCAAATTCCTCAAAAATTAAATTCTACCTCTTTTTCAAACTCACAAGGTCCACAAGCCAGTGAGGAAGAAGGCAGATAACCTTTCATGGCTGACTGTAATTTATTTACATGAAAGTTCAGAGCAGGGCCAGCAGTATATACTGCAAGACCAGGTACTAGGTAAGCACTTGCTATGGCACACCCAGTTGATCCTATCAAAAATAACACAAGGTTTGCTTTCTAATACCCATTTGTATATAAGAAAACAGCCTCAGAGAGATAAGGGATGTTCCCAGGATGTAATCTGGTGTTTGGAGTAGTCATGTGGTACCAAGGATATGTCCAATGCTCATGTAGTAAAAAGCTGGTCCAAGATATGTTGAACTGTCCTAATTACCAGAAAGAAGAACAAGTGAGTCATCATTCTGAAAATGTTTGGGCAGGGGTAGGCTGCTACCATGGACAGTATGAAAATACTCTGCATTATTCATTCTAAAATATCCTCAAGGTGACAATTAGATGTCACCTTCATATTTAGTTAAACAAAAGAGACACAATGTAAACAACATCACTAATAACCACTAAAAGAATGACAATGTGGAGGTGCTGCAGGAGCTCAGAGATCCTCAGGGGCACATGTGTAAAGACAGGGTGTCCAGACTGAAATGATTTCTGACCTTTAAATGAGCTATCATGAGATAGTTGATGAAGAGGAATTAGATGATCATTCTTTTCAAGGCATTTTTTAAGCTTAGGAACAAGAGACCTTACTTGTTCATGAGTATGAATAGTCTGCGTAAAGAGCATTTCCCCCCAGTGGCTCCAGGACAAATAATCCAAATGCACAGATGGGAAAACACAGTCTTAAATATGTCAAATGGTTCTCAAGATCCTTCAGGCCAGCACTGAAAACTGGCAAAAGTCTGGCAACACCACATTCCCTCTGAGCTACAGAGGCTTGACCTTCCCTGCCATGAATCAAGAGGTTCTGGAGAATTTTATGCCTCTGCAATTTAAATGTGCTGTACAAGAAACGCACACATTGATGGAATCCACTTCATTGTTTTTAAAAGGCTCTGACTGTTTTTATTTAATTAAGGTTTGATATCTTCATTGTAGAAATTTCAGACTTAGTAAAGGCAAGTACTTGGAGATTTAAGGCAGAAATATAGTCCTTCCACAGGGCAGTATCTCATCACATGACTTGTAAAATAAAAAATCCGTATCACTTGTAAAAGGCTGACATCTGCCACAAAATATTGGTCAAATGTAGTGCACATCCTTGACCACTGTGATGACATTGGACAACTTCACACTATGAGGATTGGGTTTGAAATAATTATAAATTTCAAGTAAGGCTTGATTCAAAAGGTAACCACTATCGGAGACTTCTGGTGGCAATGCCATGGGCACAGAATTTTTCATTCAAATTTGGCTGTAGGTGGGACACATGAATATATTACATACACGTATCTTTCCACCTGCAACCTCATTTCTGTGTCTCTTCAGCCAAGCAGGAGCATGCATTAAGTGCTAAAATGTGTTTTAAAAATTTACAATTTGAAGTCTAAAGTCCCTTTACGTCACAGTGTGCCTGTATTCAGATTGATAGTTTTGAGTGGAATAATGATAAGGGAGTTAATTTGGGGGTGTCCCTAATCCAATATAAGCGGGGCTTTTACCAAATGGCCCCGTCACAGAGAAGCATAGAGGAAACACCTTGGAACAAGAAGTTTAAACATACACGGCTGCAAGAGAGCAAAAGGGTCCTCAGGAGAAAACAATCCAGCCCACAACCTGTTCTCAAAATTCGAGGTTACAAAACTGTATGTTAAAAGGTATGTTGTTTACACCCACCAACATAGCACTACATTTTGACAGCACAAGCAAACTAATATTCCTTATCAGGAGACAATTTAGACATATTTAGCAGAACTCCAGATATGGCAACTGAATAAAAACAAGTTGTGGTCTAGCAGCATTGTTAGATTGTGACCTTATGAAAAATGCTCTCCCTTGTGGGAATTCATGAAAATAACTCATGTCACGGATTCTGACCTTGGGTGTCTAGGTTTGTTATGTGATTAGTAGCACAAAAACAGCTGGAATTGCTTAATCACATGTGACATTTTATGCATAAATGATGCTATAAAGTGTGAAAGTGTGTAAGTGTCTGAGGACAGAAAGGACAATGGAACTGACTGCTGTAAAACACCTTAGGAAGAGAGTCCCATGAAAACTGCAGCCAAATGCAAGATGCTTATGGCTTGCTGTGAAAAAAAAAAAAAAAACCCAACATATCATTTTCACTAATATTCCAACAAATATGTGAGCACTGACTTAGAGCACCTGCATTTAGCAGCTGGTGATAGAGCACTGCATTTAGCAGTGAGATGTAGTGTGAAACTCTTGGAATGTCCCAATGACTGCATAGACTGGAGTCTGGGATATGGGCTGGCCCTTGTCATCTTGAGATTTGGGCTGTACAGACCTTTTGTGTACAACCTCACCTCTGACATTTTTGGACTGTTGTTGTTTTGGTGTACTTGCCTCCTGTCTAAGGCTGCAGAGAATTTGTACCGGTCTAACTGCTCCTCCATGAATTTCTGTGTGGAACTTTGTAAAGATGTTGTCTGCTATTCAGTCAGGTAACATTAGGGGGCTGCCTGGGCATCATCGCAGAATGGAACACCACCATAATTTAAAAAATTTGTTCTTATCAGGTACAGAGGAAAAACCACATATACCTTAAACATTAAGACAAACCAAAGGACATCTCCGTAGCTCAGAATTTGAAGAATGTAGAGTAGCTGTTTCTCCAGCACTCTCTTCTTATTCTGCAGGCCATGACCCCTAGGTACACAACTGACAGACCCAGCCAGATTTCAATAACCTAACAAACTGCTTCTGACCAGAAAATTCACCCACTTCTCTTGGCATTTCCCCACAAAACAACACAAAAAATTGGCACTGGCTACAATGCTGCCCACATGGGATAACAGTAATGGTCTAAGCTACCAGAGAATACTCACAGCTGAATGAGCAAACTTGTCAGAGGGAAAGCTAGACTCAGTGTATATCATTAGAGAATGAGTTTTATAATGGCCTTTCTCAAAACACACATCCTGAGAATGTGTGGAGATACCTGGCAAATATTTTGCTCTCTTAATCTTGTTCAGTAAAGTCAACTTGATAGGAATCTGTCCCTAGAATGTTGGCAAGTACCAGATTTCTTCTTGTTTTGTTCTCTCAATGCGGAATTGAACTGACTTTTCAAAAGTTGTATTAACTGGGTGCTTATTTTCCAATTAGACTTCCCTGAAAGGTTCTCAGGGCACTGGACTTCTCACCTATGACCTTTTCATTAATATTCAACTGCATTAGGCATAGCTTTTCCACAGATTCCTTGGAAGGTAACAAGAGTCTCAGGTTTCAGAAGGAAGAGCTGAGTACAAACACTTGTTTTGTGATCACGTGTTTCTTTGGAGTCTCAAGTGACCCAACTGGGGGGGGGGGACTGGAACTACTTTCTAGACACATTGTCACAGGTGTATGACATACAAATAAAAACACTGAGGTCTGTTGTTACATGTGTTTGGTGGAAAATGTCACACCTGGCAAAATTTTCAAAAGGAAGTAAAATGTAGCTAAAATACTAATTAAATCAGGTCTGAGATTCATCAATATGATTTTGGAAGTGTCACACTACTGTGGGCAACATTTTTTGGTACTCACCTTTATGGGTTTAACATTAAGAAAACATCTTAATGTTACTAGTTCTGCCATGTAACTTCGTGGATTCCTGTTGTACTTCAAATAGATCTTGTGCTCATATCCACCTACATGATGTGCAGCTTACATAATGGTTTCCCATGGATGCTGTCTGCTGATATGAACATTTTCTGTCACCACACAATGTTTTTTTTTTTTTAAACTAGCTACTTTACAATAAAATCAAAGTGATGTGACATCACATACAAGCTCCAAGTAAACATAATGTCATCCTGGTCAAGTGACTCAGTTGGTTGCAACATCATTCCATTCACCAATATGTTGCTGGTTTAGTCCCCAGTCAGGGCACCTAACTAACCTGTGGGTTCAATCCTTGATAAGGGAGGGCATACAAAAAGCAAGTGATCAAAGTTTCTGTCACATTGGTGTTTTCTGTCTCTCCATTGCTGTCTCTCTTCCTCCCTCTCTGAAAAATAAATAAAGTATATCTGTGTGTGAAGAGATTTTAAAATTATTTTTAAATGTCACTTTTAACTTATTTACCTCTTTGAATGTAACACTTTTATTTCTCTACCTTTCTTTCAACCTCTCTTTCTCTTTCTAACTCTCTATCTCTTTATATCTCTCTTTTTTATGACTTTAGGGGTTTGGTGTACTATAGGCATGTGTTTGGTTGTGGGCAAATGTTACCAAATTACCTACCATGCAGAAGGCCTCACCCAAAACACATGTGATTTGGCCTAAAATGTCCATGGTTAACAGATGACAAGAGCCAGAACACTGATGCACATAATGTGTTACTGGGTGTTATTTTTCTCATATTCTTTATATGAGGTGTGTGGCTGGAAGAACTGAAGGCTGTTGATGTGGTCTCTCTGTTGGATCAGATATATATTCTTTATGACTTATATGCCAAACAAACAAACAAACAAACAAACACCGAGGTGTTAAAATCTGTCATGTTACTTGCAGTCAATATTGCATGAATGAGATGAGAGATTCGGAAGAATAGAAATGTTCAGAGCAGATCCTGGGTACCAGTAGCCTGAGAGACAGTGGATGTCCCAGTTTTAAAGCTGCTAAAGCATCTAACGGGGTGTCACCTGAGCAAAGTCAGCGTTCAGCCACAATAAAATTCTGCAAACACATGTATTCCTACACACTCCTGTTCTCAGGTTCTGAGCTGTTAAGGAAAAGGATCTGAGTGAAAGATCATTATAGGAAGAGGGTGAACACTGAAAATGAGGAGGAAACCTAGCATAAATTTAAAAACAAGGAGATCTAACCCTGTGTGGCATCAATTGGAAAGCAGGGAATATAGGCACAAATAGTTTCAGTCAGAAGGAAAAGAGACATGGGTGGTCTAGAAATTTCTGTGAAGTAGGAATCAGTGAGGTTCTGACTTCAATGAGAAGGCAGGGAGAGGTAGGTAAGAGGGAAGCAGCGCTGGAGTCAGTTGAAAAATGGGAGAGGTGGGGAGAGTTGTTGCAAGTTTAAATTTATTTTTGTATATGATGTAAGAATGTAGACAAGTTTTATAGCATGCATAAATTCTGTTTTCTCAAGACCAGTTTGAGAAAGCTCTGTCAACTCTTCAGTGTATATTCTTACCTTCTCTCTCATAGATTACTTGTTCATGTAAGAGGGTTTAATTCTGAATTCTCTGTACACGTGTATTTAGTTAGAAATCTGTTTTGTGCTGATACATTTCTGTTTTTATAATTTATTATAATTTTAAATTATTATTATTATACTCCTGTTATATATTATTGCATATATATATATTCGTGCATGAAATATATATAATTCTTATTACATATTTATTAACATATGAGTTTTTAAGGTTTTTTTCTTCTGAGAAGTAGTTTGACAAGGTTTGAGTTGAACTCCTAGCTTTGGGAAATAATGCAATTATAAGAATTTAATCTTCCTACTGATTTACCCTTCCATTTTTTGTGTTCTTTTCAACTTCTTTCTTTAATGTCCTTTAATTTTGAGAGCACGGGTACTTCATCTCTTTGTTTATTCCAATTCACAGGCATTTCTTTCACTTTCATACAATGGTAATGGGATTACTTTCTTTACTTCTTCTTTCATTGTTTTTTTGTGCTATGAATGTGGCAGATTTCTGTACATTTAGTTTGCATTTTGTTTCTTAATGAATTATTTTATTAATTCTATTAATTTTGTTGAATTGCTTAAGAAATTGTGGATGGGTGGCGAGATTGCAGACAAGTGGTGGAGGCCACACTAACCTCCTCCCAGGACCAATCTGGAATTAACAACTAAATTGTGGGGAAATTACCCAGAACAAAAAATTGAACTATAGTGAGAGAAAAGCCTTAGTGCCTTGGACAGACAGAAAAATTATCTTTGACACAACTTGTCTGGTAAGGAGTGGGTCGGAGATTTGGAAGGGCTTGTTGGGTGCCCAAAGGCAGCAGCACTGGAGGGATATTTAAGCAGAAGATTAACACCCCCCAGAAGAATGGGATATAAATGATAATCTGGGGTCCCCAGTGTAGAACACCAGAGACAGAAAAGTATACAGATAACAACCTGCAATGAAAAGCAGAAGAGTTGGCTCTGCTTGACACAGATGGCTGGAGAATGCAAAGACCCCTTTAAAGAACAATGCACAAATTTTTATTTGCTGTCACTTATCTGGATTTCAGCAAGGGTGGGGAGAGACTGGCATGGAGATACCTGAGGGGAGACTGGGGATGGAAACTTTGGGGAGAGTGCAGAGAGGGTACGCACAGGGATCCCAGTGCTGGGCCAGTTCCAAAGCCCGAGGAGCCAATGTGCTAAGGCAAACCATGTCCCTCTGACCAGAAGCATCTGAGAGGAAATAACAGCCCAGGCCCCAAGAGAGACTCTGCCCTGGCTCTCTGTTGCTTAAGCCTAACTGAAGAGTGCAGAGAGACTAAATTAATGAGTAAAACAGTCAGAGAGAGATAAAAAGCCCTGGTAAAGTGGGGACAGAGTGGACTAGAGAGGCTTGAGGGTAGACTGGGGAAGGAGGCTTGGAGGAGAGAGCTGAGAGACAGGCCACTGGCATCCTGGTGCTGTATAGTTTTCCATATTTCAGCAGCCATCCTGTTTAGGCAGAACCTTCCCCTCCCAGCAGTAGCAGCCTGAGGGGAATCAATAGCCCCAACCCCTGGAGGAATTCTGCCCCATGTTTTGAGCCTTAAGCCTGACTGCTGAATGCAAGGTGACTAATTACCAACTGAGGGAGACAACAATAGACAGCTGATCTCTGGCATCTCAGAGCAGGCTGCCTAAGGTCAGATGGAGGCAACATCTGACACCACTAGAGGTGGATCCAGAAAGGGAAAAGCAATGCTAAGTAGCAAAGGCTACTGAGATGAAATAGACATTGGTTTTCTCCATGAATAGTGATATATTGTTTCCTGCATTGCTCTTCAATGTGCATTTCTTGCCCAGCAATTTTGTGCATAATAAGTCACTAGAAATTATACCAGTTTACTTATCTTCTTTCTTATAATAGTCTTAATCACTTTACATCCCTATTAATACTTGTTCATTCACCATCAATCCTGAGATAGCAGTGGCAGATATTTTTGTGGAGGTGTGTGTGTTCCCTGGGCCAAAGCAATTGATAGATTGAATGCAGTCCCTATTAAAGTACCAATGACATATCTCACAGATATAGAGCAAACATTTAAAAAATTTATATGGATCCAAAACAACCCCACTAGCCACAGCAATTTTGAGAGATGGAACAAAGTAGGAACGGTAACAATACTTGATATCAAATAGTATTATAAGTCCACTTTAATCATAGCACTCTGGGACAGGCATAAGAACTGACACATAGAACAATGGAACAGATTGGAGAGCATGGAAATAAACCCAAGTCTCCATGGGTAATTAATACTTGACAAAGAGGTCAGAAGCATAACATGGAGTAAAAACAGCCTCTTCAACAAATGGTGATGGGAGAGCTGGAAAATTACAAGCAAAAAGTAAATAAAACTTGATCACCAACTTATACCATACACAAAAATAAATTCAATGTGGATAAAAGACAAATATAAGTTGTGAGCCGTAAAAGTCCTAGAGGAGAACATAGGAAGGAAATTCTCAGAATTTCCACACAGCCATATTACCAACTATATGTGCCCTAGAGCAAGGAAAGAATTCACAAATGGGATCTCATCAAAAATAAAAAGCTTCTGCTCAGCTAAAGAAAATAGCATTAAAATGAAAACAAAACCAACCACATTGGGAAACTTATTAGCCAATGATACCATGGACAAAGGTTTGATCTCCAAAATATATAAAGAAATTATATGACTCAATGACAGGAAGACATTCAACGCAATTCAACAAAATGGAAAAAGGACTTGAACAGAGACTTCCTTAAGTAGGAGATACAGTTGGCCCAGAGATATTTCAAAAAATGTTCAGCATCACTAGCCATCAGAGAGATGCAAAAAAAGGCAAATTAAAACCACTGTGAGCTACCACTTCACACCAGAGAGAATGGCCATAATAAACAAATTGACAAAAGTCAAGTGTTGAAGAGGATGTGGAAAAAATGGAACCCTAGTACACTGTTGGGAAAGCAGACTGGAAAAAGTCACTGTGGAAAACAGTATGGAATTTCCTCATAAAATAAAAATTGAACTGCCTCAAAACGCAATTCCACTTCTGGGATTACATCCTAAGAAACTTGAAACAGCAATTCAAAAGAACCTATGCACCCAAATGTTCATAGCAGCACAATTCATAACAACCAGGTGCTGGAAACTACCCAAGTGCCCATCAGGAAATGAATGGATCAAAAAACTATGGTACATTTACACGATGGAATCCTACACAGCAGAAAGAAAGAAGGAGCTCCTACCCTTTGTGACAGTGTGAATGGTACTAGAGAACATATGCTAAGTAAAATGAGCCAGGTGGGGAGTGACAAACACCATATGATCTCACCTATAAGTGGATCCTAATCAACAAAGCATACAAGCAAGCAAAATATAACCAGAGACATTGAAATGATGAACAGACTGAGAGTAACCAGAGTGGAGGTGGGAGGGGATATTGTGGGGGGAAACGGGGAAGGCTTTTCAGGAACATATATAAAAGGCACAGGGAGAAAATTGAAGGGGCATAGGACTGAGGGTGGAAGGTGGGGAAGGTTGGACTGAGGAGAATGGTTGGGGGAAATTGAGGCAACTGTACTTGACCAGCCATAAAAAAAGGAAAATGAAGGGAAAAAAGAAAGTTTGTATAGAGTATCATGTCATCCCCAAATGCTGACAGTTGCCTTTCCTTTTTATTTACATGCATTTTATTTTTTGACTGCTATGTCTAAATATTCCATTATTATTTTTATTAATAGTAATGACAATAGGCATTTTGAGATGTTTTTGACATTTAAAACTGTTTTCATTATTTCACCATTGAGTATTATGTTATCTGTGAGGTTGTCATATATTTCCTTTATCAAGCTCAGATCTTTCTATTTGCATTCTTTTGAAGTATGTTTATCAGTAATGCATATTTAGTTATTGAAAGGGCTTTCCTGTCTCTCAAACAATCACATGATTCTTTCTTTTGGTTTTTGATGTGATGAATGACACTGATTGTTTGCTGGATGTTGAGTCATTCTTGAATCACTGGTAGAAAGGGAGGGAGGAAGAGAAGGAAAGAATCATTAATGTGTGAGAGAAGCATGGATCACTTGCCTCGCACACTTACCCAGCCTAGGATCTTACCTGAACTCTGGGCAAGTGCCATGACTTTGAAGTGAATCCATGACTTTCAATTTTTGAGATGATGGCCAACCCACTGAGTCACACTAGTCACGGTTCCTCAGATTTTTCGTTATTTCTGTATACGAATGTTACAAATTTTGGCGTTTTAACGTTGACTTTCAATACCTCTGTAAATTTGTTTTATGAATTGTATCCATTTTTTTTGGGGGGGTGATTGTCTTAGATTTCTCTGTCTCTTCTGATATAAGCTGTGAAAAGTGACAGTTTGACTTTTTACTTATTGAATAAATGCACTATTTTTTTCTTTTTAGTGTGCTGTAGCTAGAAGTTCTAGCGCTAGTTTGAATTAGAGTAGAGAGAGTGGACTTTTTTTTTTTTCTTTTGTCTGATCTTAAAAAGAAACCTACCTATTTTTCCACAATTGAGTATGCTAATAGCTGTGGACTTATCCTATATAACCTTTATCAAGTTGAGGGATTTTCTCTGAATATTCATTTTTGAGTGCTTTTTAGTCATAAGTTGACATTGAATTTTGCCAAATGCCCTTTCTGCAACTTTTTGATGATCACGTGTGTAGAATTTCTCAATTTTGTTGATTTAATAAGTCACCTCAATGTTTAAAAGATGCTGAACTACATATGTATTTTTGGTATAATTCATATGCAGTTATAATGTATAAGTCTTTGAACATCCTGACAAATTCAGTTTGCTGTTATTCTGTTAAGAATTGTGGCACCTGTATTTGTTAGGAATATTGGCCTCTAATCTTTTGCTGTGTTGTGTTTTTGTTTGTTTGTTTTTTTACCAGATTAATCCTGGCCTCAGAATATGAATGTGGAAGTATTATTCTATGGTTTTTAAAAGATTTTGAAGAGAAGATGTACTAATTATTATTTAAATATTTGGTAGGCTTCACCTATAAGTTGTGGTCCTGGGAGTTTGTGTTTTGTTGGGAGTTTTTACCACTGCTTAAATTTTATTGCTAGGAATTGGTCTATAGAGATTGTCTGTTTCTTTTTAGTTGGGCCTTGGGAGGCTGTATTTTTTCCTGCAAAATTCATTTTACCTAGACAGTCAAATGTGTTGGTTATGTATGTAATGTTTCATAATATTTTAAATAATTTTTTTACCCTGTGACATTAGTTGAGATTTTCATTTTCATCTTTGATTCCATTCATTTTTCCCTCTTTGATGAGTCTTACTACTGGGTCTTCCATTCTATTTATTTTTCATTGATACAAGCTTAACTTTATTAGTCTTTATCTTATATTTTCATTGGACTTATTTGTATTCAGATCTTTGTTATAGGTTTTCTTCTACTTATTTATTTGTGTGTTTTTATTTCTCAGGATTATTCAGGGATAAATTTAGCAGATTTTTGGATTATTTGTTAGCCCTTTATACCTATACTCTTTTCTCTTTTAAATGTTTTTTCATCGTACCAGATTGTGTTAGGCTGTCTTCCAATTTCTGTGCATCTCACGGTGGATTTAGATTGCTATTTGTTTTCCTCTTTGATCTATTAATTATTTAGAAGCATGCCATTTAAACATCATCAAAATGTCCATACTACCCCCCAAAAAAGTTATGGATTCAGTGCAATGCCTATTAAAATACCAGTGACATATTTCACAGATATGAAACAAACATTTCATAGCTTTATTTAGAACCATAAATGACCCCAAATATGGCAACAATTTTGAGAAAGAAGAACAAAGTCAGAGAAATCACAAACCTGACATCAAACAATATTACAAGGCCATGGTAACCAAAACAGACTGGTAGTAGCATAAGAACAGAAACATAGATCAATGGAACATAGTAGAGAGCCCAGAAATAAGCCCACGTCTCTATCGTCAATTAATATTCACCAAAGGGGGCAGAAACACAAGATGGAGTGGAAATAACCTCTTGAAAATGTGGTGTTGGGAGATCTGCACCACTACATCAGAAACAGTGAAACATGACCACCAACTTACACCATGCACAAAACTAAATTCCATATGGATAAAAGATTGAAATAAGTCACAACCCCATAAAAGTCCTAGAGGACAACATAGGCAGGAAAATCTCGGATATTCCACACAGCAGTAATTCCACTGCTATGACCCCTGGAGCAAGGGCCATAAAGGAAAGAATAACCAAATGGGACTTCAACTGAACAAAAATTTCTGTATGGGTAAAGAAAACATCAGCAAAATGAAAAGAGAGCCAAATGTATGAGAAAACATACTTGCCAGTGATACCTCAGACAATGGTTTCACATCCAAAATATATTTTCATCTTTTTTGTTTCTTTTATCTACATTTACCCCCCACCACTGCCGCCCCACCCCAGCTATGCTCACCTCCCTTCCCTGATGCCACCCACCTTTGTTTTTTCCATGTGTCCTTTGTAGTAGTTGGTGAAAACCTTTCCCTCTTTTCCACCATTGTGCTCTACCATCTCCCCTCTTGTTAGTGTCACATTGTTCTTAATTTCAATGTCTCTGGGTATATTTTGCTTGCTTGTTTGTTTGTTTTAATCAGGTTCCACTTAAATATTTTCATCTCTTCTAAAAATTATTTATTTTTGAAGAGACAGGAAGGTAGGGGAAAAAGGGAGGGAAACATGAATTTGCATGGCCTCACTTTATCCAAAGAGTGGCCTGGCATGCAACGGAGGCATGAGCACTGAGTGGAATGGAACCAGAGTCATTTCAGTTCACAGGATGATGTCCAACCCACTGGGACATGGCTCTACTTGTTTTCAACTTCATCTTATCTTCTTTCCCTATTGGTTCATCCATGTCTTTCTCTTCTCCATCTCTTTGTGAGGTTGAGTTTTTAGAGTTGATTATTCTGTAGGGACCAAGTTCTTGCACAATACTTTGATATAGAAGGAAGCTGAAAAATAAAATATTTGACTTAAAATGTCAATAATTTATGCACATCAGGAGCCCCATTATGGATGCATACACTATGCTTATTGGGGATTAGCTTTCAAATTATTTATATGTGGTACGAGTTTTGTGGATGTTGTAAGCTGTGCATGTGTCCACAACATGTGGATGTTGTAAGCTGTGCATGTGTCCTCTCGGACGTGTCAAATGTGTGTCCTTTATGAGGTATTCAGTAAAAAGAATTTGATTTGCTACATTGTGTCCTATTCTGTGTAATAAATATTGCATGGGATGTGTTAGGCATGGAAGTATAGAAGCATTCAGATGGAAGCATTGGAACTTATAAAAAATATATCATCGGTGGAGTGCAAGAAAGAGTTGAAGTTTAAAAATAGACCCAGTTTTAAAGACCTGGGACCAAGAGTCTCTAATGTGTCTTGCTTTGGCATTTCTCACCTGAGGAAGCACAGTCTTCAGAGAGAATGGAGGGGAGCCAATACTATGTTGTTTGCACATTGATATTTCCACATTGGATGCTTTTGAATAAGAAGGCACACACTGAAATTTTTCCTCTCACTGAAATTTTCTCAGTGAATGAAAATATTTATAGAAACATGGCTGGTAAAAATCAAATGAACAGAGCTCTTGTTAGTTGGAGGTTAAGCACACACAAAAGAGTCTGTCACAATTTGGAAGGAAGGAGGCATGGGTGAAACTGGATACAGTGGGACAACAGGGAGAAGTGTGAAGGGCTGGAGTAATTGAACCCCTAAATATGATGTGTGAACTTGCTGTCAGTTTGAAGACAAAGATAGGTGGGCAGGAATAGTATCAGTAGGAAGGCATGGAGAGGTATGTTGCTGCTATCAGTTTGAAGAAATGGAAGTTGGACAGGGACAGAATGAATCAGAAATAAATTGTAGGTGCATGGAGGTTCAAAGATGCACCTATAATTTATTTCTGATTCATTCTGTCCCTGTCCAACTTCCATTTCTTCAAACCTCCAGGACATCTTTAAACGTCCCAACATCCAAATTATAGGGGTACCAGAAGGGGAAGAAGAAGAGCAACCAGTGGAAAACTTATTTGAACAAATAATAAGGGAGAACTTCCCCAATCTGGCAAAGGAAATAGTCTTCCAGGAAGTCCAGGAAGCTCAGAGAGTCCCAAAGAAGTTGGGCCTGAGGAGGAACACACCAAGGCACATTATAAATGCATTACCCAAGATTAAAATGAAGGAGAGAATTCTAGAAGCATCAAGGGATAAGGGGACAGTCACCTACAAAGGAGTTCCCATCAGACTGTCAGTGGATTTCTCAAAAGAGACCTTACAGGCAAGAAGAGGCTGGAAAGAGGTATTCCAAGTCATGAAAATCAAAGGCCTACATCCAAGATTGCTCTATCCAGCAAAGCTGTCATTTAGAATGGAAGGGGAGATAAAGTGCTTCTCAGATAAGGTCAAGTTAAAGGAGTTCATCATCACCAAGCCCTTGTTATATGAAATGTTAAAGGGACTTATCG
>PVKU01008474.1:57090-73388 GCA_004027475.1 Anoura caudifer
TATGAACAGTAAAAAGACAGCAAACTCACAGGTATTAACAACCAGACCTAAAACAAAAGCCAACTAAGCAAACCACTACAACAGGAGCAGAAACACAGAAATGGAGATCACATGGAGGGTTAGCAATAGGGGAGTGGGAAGAGGAGAGAGGGGGACAAGGTACATAGAACAAGTAGCATAGATGGTAGGTAGAAAATGGGCAGGGGGAGGGCAGGAATGGTATGGGAAATGTAGAAGCTAAAGAGCTTGTGACACATGGGCATGAACTAAAGGGGGGAATGTGGGTGGGAGGGGGTGTGCAGGGTGGAGGGTAATGAAAGGGGGAAAATGGGACAACTGTAATAGCATAATCAATAAAATATAATTAAAAAATATTGTAGGTGCATGGAATCTCCAGCTGTTGAAATTCTGTTAAAGGAGGCAGACCTGACATTATTTTAGTTTTTGTTGTTGTTGTTGTTGTTGTTGTTGTTAATGTTTGCATGGAATTGTCCACATTTATTTTTGGCATGTATTATTTTCTGATTTTTGAAGACCACTTATTGAAGAGATTTTCAAAATTGTTGCCACTTTGTTTTATTTCCTTTAACTGATGGTGTTTTGATTATGTGTGTTCACCATAAACTGTAGTATCCTCATCCTGTGCCTACAGAGAACATGGAGCTAGACTTTGTGACGTTCACACCCACATTCTGTTGTAGAGACACTAGTGGGAATCCCTAGCTGAGAGCCCCTTCTCTTTTCCAGCTTTCTCCTTAATCTTTTTAAGTATCTTTTCTGTACCCTTCGAGGAATGACTGGGGAAATAGATTGCTTCAGGTGGAAAAACTGGAATGGATACAGAGAACTGTTGTGACTTTAAAGTAGAGGTAATAAAGCCTTTTACTTTCCTATGTGTAATGCTGAGATGAAAAACCATTTATCTGAAATGGTCCTTTAAAAAATTATGTGACATGTGAGATGATCAAGGGAAAGTAATCTTATTTAAAAACACTGTGTTATAATGAATTAAAGTATAAATAGACAAAAGTGCCATATTAGACCAGGTTTACTTGATAGATTTTTACATAGCATTGCCTTTAAAACTTCAGGGTGTATATTTTTCCCTAGTTTACATGCAAAAGTTCCCAAGGAAGCTCTTGTGCTGGGAGAAAAAATAATCCTCATTGAATTATAACTAGTTAAAGGTATATGAACCATTTTTTTCTGTCCATGATGATAAGATATGAGAAATAAAATATAGAAGTAAACCAGAAATATGTAAAGATTACACATCAGGTTACCAAACACCCAATGAATCAAAAATGATAACTGAAAAACGACAACTACATTGAAAGAACTAAAAATGCAAACAGAGTTTTAGGAAACCAGGGTTTAGCAAAAGCTGTTATAACAGGAAATATTATAAAGGTACAATTCTAACTAAAGCACTGAAAAACTTCAATGAAATCATTTGAACGTATTTCTAAATACATGAAAAATAAAGTAACAAAACAAAAAGTTAATTGAAAAGATGTAAAACAAAGATCACTGCCATTATAAATAAAGTATAAAAATAATAGAAAAGACTAATAAAACCAATACAATGGCTCCTTCTTTGAAATGATAAAATTGAAAAGCCTCTAGGAAGACTCATCAAGCAATAATTAGAGAAAGCATAAATAGATAAAATGAGAAAAAGAGACAAGCTACCATCAACACCACAAAAGCACAAAGAAATCTTGAGAAATACCAACAACAATTGTATGCAATTAATGTGACAATTTAAGAAAATGGGGAAATTTTAGAAAATTCACCCTTTAAATGCTAAATTGGTAAAAATTACATATTCTTTTTTTACTTTATTTTTATTTTTAATTTTATTTTAATTGTTGTTCTTGTACAGTTTTCTGCCTTTTGCTCCCATTCCAGCCCACCACCCCAGCCCTCCGCACCTCCCTCCCATTTCCACCACCCCCTAGTTTTTGTCCACGTGTCCTTTATACTTGTTGCTCCAAACCCTTCCCCTTTCCCCCTGAAATTCCCTCCCCTTTCCCCTCTGGTGACCATCAACCCCTTCTCAATTTCAGGGACTTGGTTATATTTTGTTTGTTTGTTTCTTTTGTTGATTAGGTTCCTATTAAAGGTGAGATCATATGGTATTTGTCTTTCACTGCCTGGCTTATTATGCTTAGCATAATGCTCTCCAGTTCCATCCATGCTGTAACGAAGGGTAGGAGCTCCTTCTTTCTTTCTGCTGCATAGAATTCCATTGTGTTAATGTACCATAGTTTCTTGATCCATTCATTTACTGATGGGCACCTAGGTTGCTTCTAACACTTGGCTATTATAAATTGTGCTGCTATGAACATTGGCGTGCATAGGTTCTTTTGGGTTGGTGTTTCAGGGTTCTTAGGATGTAATCCTAGCAGTGGAATTACTGCATCAAAAGGTAGATCCATTTTTCATTTTCTTAGAAAATTCCATACTACTTTCCATAGTGCTTGTACGAGTCTGCAATCCACCAACAGTGCACTAGAGTCCCCTTTTCTCCACAACCTCTCCAACACTTGTTTGTTTCTTTGTTTATGATGCCCATTCTGACCAGTGCGAAGTATTATCTCATTGTGCTTTTAATTTGCATGTCTCCGATAGCTAGCTATACTGAGCATTTTTTCATGTGTCTCTGGATCCTCTGTATGTCCTCCTTGGAGAAGTGTCTGTTCAAGTCCTTTGCCCATTTTTTAAATTGGGTTGCTTGTCTTCTTAGAGTGGAGTCATGTAAGTTCTTTATATATTTTGGAGATCAAACCCTAGTCTGATGTATCATTGGAAAATATGTTTTCCCATACCGTTGGTGCTCTTTTTATTTTAATATTGTTTTATTTAACCATGCAGAAGCTTTTTATTTTGATGAGATCCCATTAGTTCATTCTTTCCTTTATGTCCCTTGCTTTAGGGGACATATCAGTAAAAATGTTGCTGTATGAAATATCTGAGATTTTCCTACCTATGTTCACCTGTAGGACTTTAATGGTGTCAAAGTTTATATTAAAATCTTTTTATCCACCTTGAATTTACTTTTGTGTATGGTGTAAAGACCTGTAGGCAGAAAACCACACAACACTGAAGAAAGAAATCAAAGAAGACACAAACTAATGGAAATGTATACCGTGTTCATGGATCCAAAGAATTAACATCATCAAAATGTCCATACTACCCAAAGCAATTTACAAATTTAATGCAATACCTATTAAAGTACCAATGGCATAATTCACAGACATAGAACAGTAAAAATAGCCTCTTCAACAAGTGGTGTTGGGAGAACTGGATAGATATGTGCAAAAAAAGAAAGAAAGAAAGAAAGAAAGAAAGAAAGAAAGAAAGAAACTCGAGCACCAAGTTACAGAATTACATATTCTTAACAAAACAATTATCAGCAACAAATTTGAAACAGTAATCATAACATCCAATGAAGAAAAGTCCAGGATCAGATAGATTTACAGGGGAATTCTACCACTTATTTTAAAATAACTGATAAATTGAAGAAGGACACTACCAAATTTTATTTACAAGGACAGCATTACTCTGATACCAAAACTGCACAAAAACACTGCAAGGAGAGAGAGGGAGAGGGAGAGACAGAGAGACAGAGAGAGACCTACAGGCCTATATTGTTGGTAAATGCCCAGGTCTAAATTCTCCACAAAACACTAGCAAGCCAAATTCAATGAAAAATTTTAAATGGTTTTGTACCTTCATATGTTGTGTATTTTACCACTGATGCAAGAATGTCTCAACATTCAGCAAACAATCACTGTGACTTATAACATCTAAAAGCAAAAAGAAGGATCATGATTATTTGAGAGATAGAGTAAAAGCCTTTGAAGAACTAAATATGCATGCCTTATAAACAATTTCCAAGGAATGCTAATAGAAGGAAAGGTCTCAGCTTGATAAAGGCTATATACGACAACTGCACAGCTAACTTAATGCTTCAATTGTGAAATAATGGAAACATTTTTAAGACCAAGAATATGTCAAGAATATATACTCTATTACTATTATTAAAAATAATAATGGAATATTTAGACATAGTAATCAAAAAAGGAGTATCAATAAAATGCATCTAAATAAAAAAGAAAACTGTCAATAATTGTAGATGACATCATACTGTATACAGAAATCCTTTTTGTTCTTTCCTTCTTCTTTTTTATTGTTGCCTAAGAATCCTTGTCTCCATTTTCCCTCCGACACTCCCCACAGCCCAACAATCCCCACCTTCCATACTCAATCCTACCCCTCTTTGGTGTTGTTCATGTGTCCTTTCTGTATGTTCCTGAAAACCTTACTCCCTCCCCCCACCATTATTCCCTCCCAACTCCCTTCTGGTTATTGTCACATTGTTCTTAATTTCAATGTCTCTGCTTATATTTTGCTCGTTTGTTGGTTTGTTTGTTTTTTTTATTAGGTTCCACTTATAGGTGAGATCATATGGTGTTTGTTTTTCACCATCAGGCTCATTTCACTTAGCAGTATGCTCTCTAGTTTCATCCATGTTGTTGCAAAGGGTAGGGGCTCCTTATTCTTTCTGCTGCATAGTATTCCATAGTTTAAATGTACCATAGTGTTTTTGATCCATTCATTCACTGATGGACACTTAGGTTGTTTCTAGCACTTGGCTATTGTGAATTGTGTTATTGTGAACATTGTGGTGCATAGGTTCTTTTGGATTGGTGTTTCAGGGTTCTTAGTGTATAATCACAGCAGTGGACTTGCCAGGTCAAAAGGCTGTTCCATTTCTTAGTTTCCTGATGAAATTCTACACTGTTATGCATAGTGGATTCCCGTATGCAGTGCACTAGGATTCCCTTTTCTCCACATCCTCTTCTTTTTTTTTTTAATTATCTTATTGTTTTTCCATTACACTTGTCTTTACTTACCTCCCACCAGTACCCCCCAACCCTGTCAAAACCACCTCCCTTTCTTGTTTCCACATCCTCTTCAACGCTTGTTGTTTACTGATTTGCTTATGATGGCCATTGTCACTGGTCTGAATTGGTATCTCATTGTGGTTTTAATTTGCCTCTCTCTGATGGCTAGTGATGCTGAGCATCTTTTCAAGTGTCTCTGAGCTCCCTGTATGTCCTCCTTGGAGAAGTGTCTGTTCAAGTCTTTTGCCCATTTTTAAGTGGGTGTTTTGTCTTCCCGGAGTGGGGTCGTGTGAGTTCTTTATATATTTTGCAGATCAAGCTTTTGTCTGAGGTGTCATTGGCAAATATATTTTCCCCTATGGTTGTCACTCTTTTCATTTTACTGCTGTTTTCTTTAGCTATGTATAGCTTTTAAATTTGATGAGGTCCAATTTGTTTATTCTTTTCTGTATGTACTTTGCTTTAGGGAACATATCCATGAAGGTGTTGCTGCGTGGAATGTCTGAGATTTTCCTGCCAATGTTTTCCTCTGGGACTTTTATGATGTTAGGACTTATATTCAAGTCTTTTATCCACCTTGAATTTATTTTTGTGTATGGTGTAAGTTGGTGACCAGGATTCATTTTTCTCCATGTAGCTGTCCAGTTCTTCCAACACCACTTGTTGAAGAGGCTATTTTTGCTTCCATTTTCTGCTTCTTCCCCCTTTTTCAAATATTAATTGAACATAGAGGCTTGGGTTTGTTTCTGGGCTCTCTGTTCTGTTCTATTGATTTATATGCCTGTTTTTATGCCAGTACCAGGCTGTTTCAATTACAGTGGCTTTGTAATACAGTTTGCTACCAGGTATCGTGATCCCTCTAGCTTTGTTCTTCTTTCTCAATATTGCTGCAGGTATTCGGGTCATTTATGGTTCCATATAAATTTCTGAAATGTTTGCTCTATATCTGTGAAATATGGCATGGGTATTTGAATAGGGATTGCATTGAATTTGTAAATTGCTTTGGGTAATATGGACATTTTGATGATGTCAATTCCTCCCATCTATGAGCATGGTGCATGCTTCCATTTGTTTGTGTCTTCCTTAATTTCTTTCTTCAGTGTTGTATATTTCTCTGAGAACAGGTCTTTTACCTCCTTGGTTAGGTTTATTCCTAGGTACTTCATTTTTCTTGTTGCTATATCAATGGGATTTTTTTTTTCCTGGTTTCTGTTTCTGATGTATCAGCATTGGTATACAAAAATGCCTTTGCTTTCTGAGTATTGACTTTGTATCTGGTTGTTTTGCCAAATTCATTTATTAGGTCGAGTAGTTTTTTGGTGGTGTCTATAGGATTTTCTTCATACACTATCATGGCATCTGCAAACAAGGACAGTTTTGTATCCTCCTTTCCAATTTGGATGCCTTTTATTTCCTTTCCTTGTCTGATTGTGGTGGCTAGGACTCCCAGTACTATGTTGTATAGGAGTGGTGAAAGTGGACATCCTTGTCTTATTCCTGATCTTAGTGGGGAAGCTTTAAGTTTTTGCCAATTGAATATGATATTGGCTGTAGGTCTCTGATATATGGCCTTTATTATATGGAGGAATGCTCCCTCTATTCCCACTTTGCTGAGTGTTTTTATCTTAAAAGGGTGCTGCACTTTCATCAAATGCTTTTTTTGCATCTATTGATATAATCATGTGATTTTCATCTTTTGTTTTGTTTATGTGGCATATTATGTTTATTGATTTGCAAATATTGTACCATGCTTGAATTCCTGGGATGAATCCCGTTTGGTCATGTTGTACGATCTTTTAAGCATATTGCCAGATGCAGTTTGCCAGCATTTTATTGAGGATTTTGGCATCTATACTCATCAGCAGTGTAGGCCTGAAGTTTTCTTTCTTTGTTATGTCTTTATCTGGTTTTGGGATTAGGATAATGTTGGCTTCATAAAAAGAGTCTGGGAGTGTTCCATCTTCTTGAATTTTTTTGAAATAATCTGTGGAAGATGGAGGTTAGCTCCCCTTAAATGCTTTGTAAAATTCTCCTCTGAAACTGTCTGGTCCAGGGCTTTGGGGTGTCGGAAGCTTTGTAATTATTGTTTCAATTTCATCAGGTGTTCAGGCTTTCTACTTCTTCTTTATTGAGTTATTGTGGATTATATTTTTCTAGAAATTTCTCCATTTCATCTAGGTTTTCAGATTTCTTGTCATATAGTTCTTGGTAGTAATTTCTTACAATCCTTTGTATTTCTGTGGTATTGGTTGTAATCTCTTCTCCTTCATTTCTGATTGTGTTTATTTGGGTCCTCTCTCTTTTTTTCTTTTTTAAAAAATATTTTATTGATCATGCTATTACAGTTGTCGCATTCCCCCCCTTCACTCCCCTCTGCCCTGCACACCCCCTCTCACCCACATTCCTTCCCATTAGTTCATGCCCATGGGTCATACATATAAGTTCTTTAGCTTCAACATTTTTTAAACTATTCCTACCCTCCCCTTTCTATTTTCTCCCTACCATCTATGCTACTTATTCTCTGTACCTTTCCCCTCTCTCTCCCCCTCCCACTCCCCTGTTGTTCAATCTCCACGTGATCTACATTTCTGTGTTTCGGTTCCTGTTCTAGATGTTGGCTTAGTTTGCTTGTGTTTTTGTTTTAGGTGTGGTTGTTAATAACTGTGAGTTTGTTGTCATTTTACTGTTCATATTTTTGATCTTCTTTTTCCTAGATAAGTGCCTTTAACATTTCCTATGATAAGGGGTTGGTGATGGAGAACTCCTTTAACTTGACCTTATCTGAGAAGCACTTTATCTGCCCTTCCATTCTAAAAGAAAGCTCTGCTGCATAGAGCAATGTTGGATGTAGGTCCTTGCCTTTCATGATGGAATATTTCTTTCTAGCCCTTTGTTGCATGTAAGGTTTCTTTTGAGAAATCAGCTGACAGTCATGGGTACTCCTTTGTAGGTAACTGTCTCCCTTTCTCTTGCTGCTTCTAGGATTCTCTCTTTATTTTTAATCTTGGGTCATGTAATTATGATGTGCCTTGGTGTTCCTCCTTGGGTCCAACTTCTTTGGGACTCTCTGAGCTGCCTGGGCTTCTTGAAAGTCTATTTCCCTTACCAGATTGGGGAAGTTCTTCATTATTTGTTCAAATAACTTTTCCACTTGTTGCCCTTCTTCTTCTCTTTCTGGTTCCTCTATAATTTGGGTGTTGGGATGTTTAAAGATGACCTGGAGGATCCTAAGCCTCGCCTCTTTTTTGAATTCTCATTTCTTCATTCTTTTATGGTTGGATGTTTCTTCCTTCATTCTGGTCCACATTGATGATTTGAGTCCCAGTTTCCTTCCCATTACTATTGCTTCCCTGTACATTTCCCTTAGTGTATCCTTCATTTTTTTATCTACAATTTGTGACTGAATTCAGTCAATTCTGTGAGCATCCTGATTGTCAGTGTTTTAAACTGTTCATCTGATAGGTTGGCTATCTCTTGGTCGCATAACTGTGTTTTTTTTTTTTTTTTTATCTTTGATCTGTTCTTTTGTTTGAGCCATTTCTTTTGCCTTGATATGCCTGTTTGTTAGAGAGGGTCAGAGACTTAGGTGTTCACCAAGGCAGGGTAACCAATGTTGCTGTATTGTGATGCTGTATGTAGGGAAGGAGTACGAGGGGGAACAATGTCTCTTGCTCTGGTCTCTGGTGGATTTCAGTCACTTCCCCTGCTTCCCACAAGCACATTGGGCTCTTCTGGTGCTGATTCCTGGGTGGGTGGGTGTGTGTACTTTCTAGGACCCTGTAGGTCTCTCCAGTGAAATTCTCCTGTGAGACTGGGAGTTTCTCTCACTGCCTCAGCCCCCACAGGTGTTTTCAGGCAGTGGTTTGAGGCTTTCTTTCCCTGCACAGGAACCCTGGGTTGCGCAGTCTGTTTCGCTCCCCAGTTGTTTCTCCCAGTTTATCTGCACACGAATGTGGGACTGCCCAATCTGCAATCCACCACCTGTCCAGGTCCGCCTGCTGCTGCTTTGCCCACCAGCTGCAGCCTTTTGCTTCCCAGTCCTCCAGCCACCACCTTGTTGCAGGTTCTCTCTGCCAGGCTGCCTGGCTTCAGCCCTCCTGCTGGTCAGGATGAATGTGTCTTCTTTAACTCTTTGGTTGGTGAACTTCTCTACAGTTTGGTTTTCTGTCAGTTCTGCTTGTTTTTTTTGTTTGTTTGTTTTTATATTGTTGCTGCCCTTCTTTTGGTTGTGCAAGGAGGCACAGGGTGTCTACCTATGCCTCCATCTTGGCTGGAAGTCCAAATTCATTTGTCTTTTTTTCTTGGTGAATCTGCTTAAAGGCTTCTTGATTTTCTTTATATTTTCAAAGAACCAGCTCATGGATTCATTGATCCTTACAGTAGTGCTTTTAGTCTCTATGTCATTTAACTCTGCTCTGATCTTGCTTATTTCCTTCCTTCTACTAGCTCTGGGTTGTCTTTGCTGTTGTTTCAGTAGTTCTTGTAGGTGTAGGGTGAGGTTGCTTGTTTGAAATGTTTCTTTCATTTTTAGGTAGGCCTGTAATGCTATGAACATCCCTCTCAGAACTGTCTTCACTGTGTCCCATAAGTTTTTGGTTGTGAGTTCATTTTCATTTGTTTCCAGAAACTTTTTGATTTCTTTCCTAATCTCATTCTTGACCCATTCATTGTTGAATAGCATGCTATTCAATCTCCATGATTTTGAGTGTTTTGGTTTTTTTCCTTGAAGTTGGTCTATAGTTTCAGTCCCTTGTGCTCAGAGAAAATGCTTGATATGATTTCAATTTTCTTGAATTTGTTGAGGCTTGTTTTGTATCTTATCATGTGGTCCATCTTTGAAAATGTTCCATGTGCATTTCAAAAAAAAAAAATGTGTATTTTGCTTCTTTGGGATGAAGTGTTCTGTATATATCAGTTAAGTCCATTTTATCCAGGGCATTGTTCAATGCCATAATATCTTTTATGATATTTTGTTTGGAAGATCTGTCCATTTTTGACAGTGGGGTATTAAAATCTCCTACTATAATTGTGTTGCTGTAGATACCTTTCTAGAAGACCTCCTAGATTTTATTTATATATTTGGGTACTCCTGTATTGGGTGTATATGTATTTACTGTGTTTATGTCTTCCTGATAGATTCTTCCCTTGAGTATCATGAAGTGACCTTCTGGATCTCCTTTCATGGTTCTTTTATTGAAGTCTATTTTGTCCACTATTAGAATTGCTACCTCAGGTTTTTTTCATGTCCATTTGCTTGGAATATTTGTTTCCAACCCATCACTTTCAGTTTTTGTAGATCTTTGTTCTAAGGTGGGTCTCCTGTAGGTAGCATATGTGTAGGTCATGTTTTCTTATCCACTCTGCTATTCTGTGTCTTTTGATTGGGTCATTCAATCCATTTACTTTTAAGGTTATTATTGATAGGTACTTATTCATTGCCATTTTTTCATACCTGTGTTCCTCTCTCTTCCACTGTTTTTCTTCCTGTTCTTAAGGCAAACCCTTTAGCATCTCCTACAGAGCTAGTTTGGAGGAGGTATATTTTTTGAGGCTTCTTTTGTCCAGGAAGCTCCTTATTTGGCACTCCATTTTGGTTGAGATCCTTGCTGGATAAAGTAGTCTTGGTTGCAAGCTTCTGGCTTTCATTACTTGGAATATTTCTTGCCATTCTCTTCTGGCTTGGAGTGTTTCCATTGAGAAATCAGCTGCTAACATTATCGGTTCTCCCTTGTATGTTACTTCCTGTTTTTTCCTTGCTGCCTTTAAGATTCTCTCTTTATCTTGCAATTTTGCCATTTAAATTATGTTGAGTCTAGAAGTGGGACTCTTTTGGTACCTCTTGATTGGGACTCTCGGTGCTTCCTGGATTTGGGTGACATTTTTTCCCATCAAATTAGGGAAGCTTTCCATCATTACTTTCTCAAAGTTTTTCTATCACTTGCTCTTCTTTTTCTCCTTCTGTTATCCCTATTATACAAATGTTATTATGTTTCATGTTTTCCTGAATTTTCTTTAACCCCTCTTCATTCTTTCTCAGACTCTTTTTCTTGTCTCGTTCATTCTGAATGTTTTTTTTTTCCCTATATTGTCCTCCAGCTTGCTACTCTGATCCTCTGCTTCATATAGCCTGCTTTTGATTCCTTCTACTGTGTTCTTCAGTTCACAAATTGTATTCTTCATTTCCTATTGGGCCTTGTTGACAGTTTCTACTTTCTATTTCATGTTGATTTAGTTTTCAGTGAGTTCATTGTAGTTTTCCTGTAGTTTTGGTAATTCTATGTGAGCTCATTGAGCTTCCTTATAACCTTTGCTTTGAACTCAATCCCTGATAGTTGACTCACCTCTATTTCATTTAGCATTATTTCTGAGACTTCCTTCTTTCCTTTCTTTTTGGGATTGTTTGTTTGTCTTCTCATTGTTTGTGAGACTCTTTTTGTTAGCCTCTGCTTCTTCAATTGATCTGTTCTGACTCTCTGGGTTTATGGTGTGAACTTCTGTGGTAGAATACCTGTGAGATTCAGTGGTGCCATCTTCTTGACCTCCCACGCTCACTGATCTTCTCTGTCATTTATGTTGGCTCTATATTTGTCTTTGGGTTTTGATTGTTGTTGGGTGTTTCTTTGTTGGTTCCTTCCCACCAGCTGGATAACTGAGGTTTACTCTGTCCACCATCTCTTGTATTTTGTTGTGCAGATGTGGGCAGGCTGTGTTGAAGCTGGTTCTTTCATGTGTACAAGGTTTTGAGGATTCTCTCTTGCTCTTGTTCAGTTGTTTGTTGTGGGTTATTGCTCCACTATTTGTTTGTATTTCCAGATATGTCCTGGGTTGAGCTAGTGTGGCTTCCACTCCGTCCTTGACCTTCTTCTGTTGTTATCGGTTGGTGGTTCCTTTGTTCTTGGGTTTCCTCTTCCAGCAGGTATGCTGGTGTTCACAGCTTCCACCTACTCTTTTTTGTGATCATTTCGAGGCAGAAGGCAAAATGGTTTAAGACAGAAGGGGTGTATTTTATGATATTTATAGTAGCAGCCTATAGAGAAGAGACAGGAGATCCTTTGGATATGTATATTGTTAAGTGTAATATTCCACCCAACAATCCACTTTTTAGAAAGAGTGGAAAGAACACAAGACTCTTGCTGTGGAGGAAAGGATTGTGAATTGGATCTAGAAAGCAGTCAGCTTGTGGGAGTCAGATTATGTGGTAAGGTGAGAGTAAAGTATGGAAAATAGGTGCAATGTGTGGGAGAATAGAGTTAACCACAGCAGTAACAGAGTTCAGGAAACTATGAACTGGGATAAGATTTGGGAGGGGTGCTGTGTAGTGTTTACAATTGTACAGAACTGCTTTTATTTACAATAATAATGGAGCAACAATCATATGACAGAATCTATGTGATCTGGATAACAAGAATAGGAAGTATAGGAGCTAGACTAGTGTGCTAAAGGAACACAATTGGAGTTAAAGACAGTAAATTAAAAATACACTATGAAAGGGACAACAAAGGAAAACAGTCAAACAATACGATTTAACCAGCCAAGCAAAGAAGACTAAGTAGAAAGAAGAGAAATACAACAATACCAATAAAATAAAAGATGTAAGAACAAAAAAGATGTAAGAAAAAATAATAATACAAATGTGCAATAACTTGCAAGGTCTGTGTAGTAGTGAAGTGAAATTTTTCTCACTGTCTCAGCTGTTGGGATGCCCCGTTTTGGGGTCCAACTGTGGCCTTTTTACAGTTCTAGGGTTTTTTGTCTCACCTGTGGGAATTAAAATAGAAAAGAAAGATGAAAGAAAGAAGAGATACAATTCAAAAGAAAGGAAGAAGGGATAAAACAAGAGAGTTGAAAAGAGGGGAAAAGGAGTTAAATGACAAAAAATAATTAAAAAACAAAATAATAAAGAATTACTTTGTTAAAAAAAAAAAAAAGCCTCTTGCTGACTTCTACTGGCCAAACCAGTTTTGGTGCTCTTTCTGGCTTCAGCAGGCTGAGGGGTGATTGGTTTGGCTTTTCTCCCTGATCAGCTCTCAGTCAGCCTGCAGCCCATTCCCCCAGCAGCCTCTGATCCTGCAGTTTCCACACGTTCAGGTATGCACTTGACCCTTCGCTATGGGAATGTGCACAGAGCCTTCCATGCCACCACCACCTCGGGAGCTCTGTGCAGCTAAGTGTGGAGGAGGTCAGAGTGGTTGCTGTAGGAGTGTTCCCCAAACAGCCATGGTGTGTCTATTTTTTCACTTTTTCCAGTGTCCACAGACTTCATGGGTGCTCACCCCCCTGTGTATTTGCCACTTAGTCCTTATTCCCCTCTCTGTTACTTCAAGCAACCAAATCTCTCCCCATGCTTGTTTGGCAGGGGAGGGAGCTGTTGACTCAGCTCTCTCCCAAAAACCCTGTGACAGACCCAGCAAGTGCCAGGCCTGGCGCTGCAGCCACCCTGATGCCCATGCTGGTCCCAGGGACCTTATTGTCCTGAAGCACTCTCCTTACAATCTGGTTCTTCAATGTCCTCTACAATTTTTGGTCTCCTATCTCCATCTATGCTGAGGTACTGTTGGCAGTTTGCTCTGTTCCTCCCTAGATCGCCTTGGTTTTTCACCCATGTGTAGGGGGAAGTGGCATCCACTCCCACCCACTTCACCACCATCTTCAGTCTCCCCTTGGCCCATTTTTAAATTGGGTTTCTTGTCTTCTTCCATTGGGCTCATGTGGGTTCTTTATACATTTTGGAGATCAAACCATGTCCAAGGTATTATTGGCAAATATGTTTTCCCATATAGTTGGTTCTCTTTTCATTTTAATGCTGTTCTCTTTACCTCTGCAGAAGATATTTATTTTGATGAGATCCCATTTCTCTATACATTCCTTTATGTTCCTGCTCTAGGTGACATATTGCTGAAGATACTGATGCAGGGGATATCTGAGATTTTATTGACTTATGTTTTCATCTAGGACTTTTATGGTGTCAGGTCTTATATTTAACTCTTTTATCCACCTTGAATTTATTTTTGTATATGGTGTAAGTGGGTGATTGAGTTTCATTTTTGTGCATGTAGCATTCCAGGCCTCACAACACCATTTGTTGTAGATGCTCTTTTTACTCCATTTTATGCTTCTGTCCTCTTTATCAAATATTAATTGAACATGGAGACTTGGGTTTACTTCTTGGCTCTATCTCTGTTCCGCTGGTCCATGTGTCTGTACTTACACCCTTACCAGTGTTTTGATTACAGTGGTCTTGTAATATAGTTTGATATCAGGTATTGTGATCTCCTACATAGTTCTTCTTTCTCAACATTGCTGCAGCAATTCAAGGCCATTAATGGTTCCACATACATTTTTGAAATGTTTGTTCAATATCTGTGAACTATGTCACTGATATTTTAAGAGGGATTGCACTGAATCTATCAATTGCTTGGCTGTGGGAACACACCCACCTACGCAAATATATCTCACCCCCCTTATCTCAGTATCAATGGCAAATGAAAGAGTATTAATAAATGTATAAAGAGATGAAGACTAGTATAAGGAAAGATAATTAACATATAGTATAAATTCTAGTGACCTATTATGCACTAAATTGCTGGACAAGAAATGAATTTGGAAAAGATATGCAGGAAAGAAAATACCACTAATTATTGAGAAGACCACAGTTGATTTTGTCTCAGTAGCCTTCAGTATTTAGCACTGTTTTTTTTTTTTTTCTTTTTGGATCTGCTTCTAGTGGTGTCAGGTGGCAACCCTGTCTGACCTTAGACAGCCTGCTCTTAGATTGCCAGGTGTCTGCTGTCTATAGTTGTCTTTTTTATTGTTAATTATTCACTTTACATTCAGCAGTTAGGCTTAAGCCCCATAGGGTGGGGCAGAATTCCTCCTGGGCTTGTGGCTATCATTTTCCCTCAGGCTGCTGCTGCTTGGAAGAGAATAGTCTGCTAGAGAAGGATGGCTGCTGCACTATAGGTGTTTCCAGAATCCATGTGGCCGGTCTCTCACTAATGCATATGCTATTCTATTTCTTCTCTTATATCTCTTGAATATTCATATGATTATTTTTGATGTGTTGAATCACATCGATTTTTCCCTGAATGTTGAGCCTTTCATGCATCACTGGTGTAATTCACACTTGATCAGGATGTATGATCATTGTAATGTATCATTCAATTTGGTTGGGTGCATTGATTGAGAAGTTCAGCGTGTACCTTTATCAAGAATATAGGCCTGGAAGTCTCTTTGTATTGCAGTGTCTTGCATTAGTTTGGGTATCACAGTAATGCTGGCTTCATAAAACTGATTCGTAAGTGAACTTCATCAATTTAAGGAATAGTTGAGAAGGATATTTACTGATCATGTTTTAATATTTGTTAAAATTGTTCAATAAATCTCCCTGGGCCTGGGGTTTTCTTTGGGATATTTGAATGACTAATTCATATATATTACTAGGAATTTGTTTGTTTAGATAATGTGATTTGTCATGACTTAGTCTTCAAAGTGAGTATGATTTAAAAATTTCCTATTTTACTAAATGGTCAAATTAATTGCATATAATTGTTGATGGTATTATTAAAAAAATTCTTTGTGTTTTTTAAATCTGATAGTTGTTTCTCTTTTTTCTGCTTTTATTTCTTTTTCTTTTCTCTCTTTACTGCTTGATAGGTCTTATCAGAGGCTTTTCAAAGTTATTTACTGTTTCAAAGAAGTTGCCATTAGTTTTATTAGTCTTTACATTTTTCTCTACTTTCTTTATTATGGTACTGATCTTTGTTTTATTTTTATTTTAACTTACTTTTTGGTTTGTTACTTTTTTTCCTAATATATTTAGAAACTCAAAAGATATTATTGAAATATTTTTTTGTTCTTTGGTTACATCTGTATTGTTATGGGCTCCTCTCATAAGACCTTCTTGTAAATGCAAGTTTTCTAAGGCCATATTTGAATTTTTATTTGTCTGAGTGTAGTTATGTGTTTTCTGTTTCTTTTAACTTTTTAAAAGATTTTATTTATTTATTTATTTATTTAAGACCAGAGGAAGGGAGAAAGGGAGTGAAACATCAATGTGTTGTAGCCATCATGCGCCCCCTACTGGGAATGTCCTTTGCAACCAAAGCATGTGTCCTGATGATGGGAATCAAATCAGTATCCCTTTGGTTCACAGACTGGCACTCAGTCCACTGAGGCCAATTAGCCAGGGCTTAAAAACAATTTGTTTTTGATCTGTTGAGTGTTGGTAGTATGTTGATTAATTTCCAAATGTATTTTTTATTTTTCTTTTCCTTTTTATATTTGAGTTTCAGTTTCTTACTATTGTGGACAGAAAATATGGATACTATAGCCAAGGTTGGTGTAGCTCAGTTTATGGATCACTGGCCTGGGAATGAAGGGACACCA
>PVKU01008475.1:0-73214 GCA_004027475.1 Anoura caudifer
GGGAATGAAATGTAAAATGATTATAGAATATAGATCATTTTCAAATCAGTATTCAGCACTTTGAGGGAAGAGTATATTTTTTCCTGTGTATGTTATGTGAAAACACATTTCAAAAACTCAGCCTTAATGTAAGCAATGAACATTTCAAAAAGTAAATTAATATCTTCAAAGGAATGAAATATACTATGTTAGGGAGTCAACTCCAATGCCACGGTACTTACGGCTTTGCCAACATTTCTGTGCAAAGCCCAATTCTGAAACTTTATTTCCCTACCCTCATAGCCCATTAATAGCAGAATTGAGTGCTTGCTTATCCCAGACTTTGAGTACATAGCTGATATATTTTTCCTTCTTCAAGTGACACTCCTTTATAACAATACAACTTTCCAACTTCTTCAAAGAAAATATTTACAGTTCCAGACTTCTCTCATGCTTCACCTATTAAATTTGCAGATATGAGGATATCAGAGAATGGTATGATTTTAGAATCACACTTTGGAATCATGTTGCAGAAGCCATATGATAATATTTAAAAAATAGTAATCTTAGAGTTGGAAGTCCTGTGTTAACATACACATTTATTCCATTGCCTCAAGGCATTCACCTTACTTTCAGG
Source organism: Anoura caudifer (assembly GCA_004027475.1). Lineage (NCBI taxonomy): Eukaryota > Metazoa > Chordata > Mammalia > Chiroptera > Phyllostomidae > Anoura > Anoura caudifer. The sequence goes on from PVKU01008475.1 coordinate 617, forward strand.
AGTGTCTCTCTCTCTCTCTCTCTCTCTCTCTCTCTCTCTGTCACCTCTCTACCTCTCTACCTCTCTCTCTCTTTTCAATATGTAAAATCAAAGCAGTGAACTTGATAGTCTCCAAAATATCTTTGGGTATAATATTACTCAAGATTGAATAGAGAGTAAAATTTGAACCAAACCTTGAGTATATATCTCCTGGCTCTCAGTTTGGTATCTTCACAGATACCAGATTTATGATTTTTTGGTTTGTTTACTTTTTTCCTTTTTTTATTTTACTAATTTTATATTATCAGAGCAAGAACACTTAACATAAAGTTGGCCCTCTTAAATGTTTAAGTTTACAATACAACATTGTTTACTATAGGTACAATGTTATACAGTAGATCTCTAGAACATATTTATCTTGCTTCATTGAAATGTTATGACTATTGAATAGTAACTTCCCATGTCCTCCTACACCCAACCCCTGGAAACCGCCTTTCTATTCTTTGATTCTATGAACTTGAGTATTTTAGATACTACATAGATTCATACAGAGTCTCTCTTCCTGTGATTAGTTTATTTCAGTCAGCATAATATCTTCAGGTTTCATCAATATTGTCACATAATACAGAATTGCTTCTTTTTTTAAGGTTGAAAAACATTCCATTTTGTGTATACCATGTTTTCTTTATCCATTTGCCCACCACCATTTGCCCACCAATGGATTTTTAGGTTACTTTAGGATCTTGGCTATTGTGATCAGAACTGACATGAATATGGGAGTGCTAATATCTATTGTAAGATCCTGATTTCATTATTTTTAAACAAATACCAGAAATGGGATACTGGATCATGTGGTAGAGAAAATGTAATTATCCTGAATGTCTTCCTAGGCATATGAGATAAATTTAAAATAAGGAAGGAAAATGATGCCCACTTGTGGGCCTTTCCCAAGCCCTTAAACAGGGAACTATACAGATACAGTGAGACATGTGTCTAACCAAAATTCATATTTTTATAACCCCATCAACTTCTAACTATGTGCTTGACTTGAATTGCTTTTAATATGACCAAATTAACATCTTGATGAGGCATAAAATATTCCAACAGAATCTCACTTATAAAAATAAGACCAATACTCATAGCATTTGGTGACTATTTGAAATGATTTTTCCTCCTGGACTGAAGATGGAAAGTCATTCTGCAAACATGAGTGTTTAATTAGAATATAGCAGTGCTTTAGTTTAGTGTGATGATCATCCTTATGTGTTTCTAGATAACTGTTTGCAGGATTATTTTACAAATGTGTTTTGGCTATCCAATTTCAAGGCTAAAGTTATAAATTTTTTGTGAAATTCTCTAGAAATTGCATCATTATAACCATAATCTTATTTATTTCTTCCATGTTTATAATTAAGTAGATCGAATCTCTAGTTCCCACCAACAGACTTTTAATCTACAGGTAGCTTATGCCAAAATGTAGCATGTGAGAGGCATGGGCTTTGCTGACAGAAAGACCTGGTATAGAATCTGATGTCTGTACTTCAAAGTTATAGTGATCCTGGGAAAGTTACTTAATTTCTCTGAGCCTCAGTTGCCTCTTTTGTAAAATAGAACTATTAGTGCTTCTTTCATAAAGCTGTATGTATTGATACATATTCTAACTATATTTGTGAATTTATATGAAATTATGCAATAGAGATATAGGTATGCCTAACAAAGTTACATGCATTTTTGTTTCGTTTTACCGCATCTATCATTTTTCATTCAATCACAATAACAGTATCACAGCTGTTAACTTGAGGGATGATCTTACCACAAAGCAGGAAGAACTTAATAAGTCAGTTGTGTAAAATAGCACATAAAGCAAAGAATGTGTTCCTTTTTTTAGTGATTGTAATCATGACTGCTTCATGACTTTTATAATTTGTTGTTGAGAGAATCCATATTTAGCCAAGATATCAGGGAATTTCATTCTCATGGTATTTGGTGGTTTGTTTCTGTGACCTGATTCTAAAGAGATTTCTAGGAAAGCCAAATGCTTGGATGCTATTTTTATTTAGCTGGGAAAGGAATTTCTCTGTTTTTTGGAAGTTCTTGGGGTGGTGGTTGACCAGGTGGGAGTTTCATACTACTGAATGAAGTTCAGGCAATTCCAATGCTTAGCCCAGTGTTTAACAAGCACCCAGGGAATATTTGAAGACTCATATTTGCATAATATATCTGTGGTTTCTGATTTATATATGCTGATAGAATATCTTTTAGTCCTTGTTGGATAAAAATTCTTGTGTCATTGTTTCATCAGATCAGTTCTGTGCCTCAGTATCCATAAGTTCTTTATGGCTAAGTGCCTCCAACCTTTTTTGTCTAACATAGTTACTGCCTGTCCATCATATAAACTCTGAACTATGTTTCAAAGGTACCCATGCATAGAACAGGCTCAGTATTCCCATGTTCTACTCCCTATTTCCCACTTAATTTTCCTATCACAAACCTTGATCATCAGCACATTTTTTCCTAACAACTTGAACAGATTCTTGCTAACATACCTTCCTTCTCAGAACCATTTATTAACACTGAGAGCCAATATATTATTGTCTCATTTTGCATTTCCTCAAAAGCAGACTCTGAACATGGATGTAAGTGGATCTAAGATGATCTTAGAAACCCCAGTGAAAAGTGGGACAGGAAAGAAAAGACACACTAAAGGGTACATAGTCAAACATATTAGCACTGTGGACAGCTGGAGTTCAATCCCTTTGAGGAACTCTGGAAAATGGTATAGAACGCATGCTTCAGAGATACTGTGGTGCCTCCCCACAGGAGGGAGAGTGGTGGACTCGGTCCTTGATTCAAAGGTAATCCAAGGGGCATTAATCACCAGCCATTCTGTGGGCTATTGAAAGGAAGGTCCAAGAAGTCACTGGAGCAGAGCAACAAAGATAGTATCAGATGGAATTCAGAGCATGCACTGATATGTTAGGGCCAAAGGGATATGAGAAGAAAATGAAGTGTCTACCATTATCTTCCTTAAAACAATTCCCTTAGGCAATTTTAGAATGGCAGGATTATTAACTTTCCCAGGATCACTTTAACTATAAAATACAGATGTGAGATTCCAACCAGGTCTTTCTGCCTGCAAAGAATATGCAGAGAATATCACTTGCTACATTTTGGCAGAGGATATCAGCACATTAAAAGTCTATGGATGGTGAGATCATATGGTATTTGTCTTTCACTGCCTGGCTTATTTCACTTAGCATAATGCTCTCTAGTTCCATCCATGCTGTCGCGAAGGGTAGGAGCTCCTTCTTTCTTTCTGCTGCATAGAATTCCATTGTGTAAATGTACCAGAGTTTTTTGATCCATTCATTTACTGATAGGTACTTAAGTTTCTTCTAGTACTTGGTTATTGTAAATTGTGCTGCTATAAACATTGGGGTACATAGGCTCCTTTGGATTGGTGTTTTAGGGTTCTCAGGATATGATCCTAGCAGTGGAATCAACAAAACAAGCAAGCAAGCAAAATATAACCAAAGACAAACTGAGAACAAGCTGACAGTGACCAGAAGGGAGATGGGAGGGAACTTCATGGGAGGGAATTTCATGGGAGGGAAAGGAGATGGGAAGAGTTTGCAGGAACAATTATAAAGGACATATGGACAATAACAAGGGGTGGAAACAGGGGAGGGAGGTGGGGAAAGCTGGGGTGGGGGAGGGTGGGGGGAAGGCAGAAAACTGTACTTGAACAACAATAAAAAATGTTAAAGAAAAGTCTGTGGATGGCAATCAGGATGATATAGTCTACTTCACTATATGTGTGGAAGAAAGAGAGGAAGGAAGGAAGGGATGGATGGAGGGAGGGAGGGAGGGATGAAATAAGGTTATAATAATAACCTAGTGGATTTCACTAAAATATAAAATTTTTGGCTTGGGGTCATTTGCTAAAAATGTTTATAAATGTGGGAATTTTAGATTAGTCCTCAGCTGTTTCCTAAATAGGTTGTTGAGAACATTTGGGTAAGATACTTCTTCATTGGGTGGAGCTGTGCGTACACATGGTCGGACCCGTTCATTTAGTGTCAGTCAGGCACCCAGGTATTCTGACTGTACACATTACCACAACATAGTTTTAGTTACCTTCTGACAATAGCATGATTGTTGGTTAAACATTTCTCTGAATTCCACAATTTTATAAGGGCAGAAATTCTATTTTGAAGAGGTGAAACAACTTGCTTAAGGCACTCACCTACAGCAGTGTTCATCTGAGTCCCCTGCGGTGGCGACAGAGATCCTCTCTTTGAGGATGACCTTGTCTCATTTTATTGTGCTTGGACAGCAATAAATACTGGAGAGATTTAAGAATAAAATAAAACTTGAGTGAATAACAAATATTAAATTATGTGGACCAAGTAGCCCTACAGTTCTCTCACTTATTTTTTTCACCTCCCTTCTTAATTATAAATAAATATGCACAATGGAGAGGAAGAGAAAAAGAGACTCCATTGAATATTGTTAAAAGTTGACAAAATACTTGCATATTTAAAACCATATATTTTGGTAAACTCCCTTGTTACTGTGACCACTGACCCTTATTTAATACCTTGTCATATGAGGATGTCATCACAAATGAAATGATTACTCACCTGAGTAACTTCCTCTCTTTAGCTATACACTATCCCAGTGCTTAGTTTTGTCCAATTGAATGAGTGGATAATTTTTGTGTTTATGTATTGTTAAGGAGATAATATGTAGTTGAAAGAGAAAGTGAAATACTGAGAAGGAGGCCATTTTAAAAGAACATGTCCCTCCTTTTTGAGTGTAGATTATATTTTCCCATTCTGTGGCTTATTGTTTCCTACCCATTCTATAGCCAGAAGCTTAGATGAAAATCTTTTATGCCTGTAAAATTTTTTTAAATGATTAAGATCCATCAGAATAGAGAAATAACCCCCAAAATGGCTGCAGAAAATCAAGAATAAAGGAGGAATTGAAGACATTTTGAGATCAAAAAAGGAAAATTAAATAACTTTGATGTTAAACAAATGAGAATAAAAAAATAAATATTTTCCTTTCCTCTATAAGAAGGAATAAATCAGATTAAGTAATTTTAGTAAGTACTGACATTAACAAAAACTACCAGGAAAGCAATATAAAACTAAAAAAAAAAAAAAAACCCAGTTAATGGTAAGTGAATAGTTATTACAGATAAAAAATCTAGTTATATTTTTATTTTACCTGAAAATTTGCCGGCCAAGTACTATAACAAATTAGTCAGTTTTAAATATGTGCTCAAACATGCATGCACACAAACATTTTTTGGTCTTATTTTAGATGATTTTATCTTTAAAATAGAATTATATTTGTTTTTTAAAGGATATTGTTTACCTCATTTGATTAACTGATTATAAAGTCTAGAATGGTGTGGACTTATCAGCTGCAACACCCAGGACTCCACAGACTAGGCTAATACAAATTCTATTTATAATATTTTATCATTACAAAATAAACATATTCTCAGGTTGCTGAAATCATCTATAAATATAAACTCAAGAATAATTGCTAAAGAAATGGTAGAGCGACTTATTTAAAAATATAATTAAGTACTGCTTAAAATTAGGAAGTCATATCTCTTTAAGACCTTTGCAATTGTTTATGGGATTAAGAACATGAATGCCAAATGTAATATTTTGTAGCAATAACAGAATCAATTATTTACACAAAGCTAGAAATTTTATCCTGAATTCCTTTTCATTTTTCTTTCCAAAAGGAATTGAAATGGAGATTATATTAGAGAATTGATTTTGACAGTAAATTTAGAAAAATGTAATATCATGAGTATATCAATTAAAGAGATGTGAAAGATATCTGGATATAGCCTGAGTTGTTAAGTTGACCGTTTCAAAAATTAGAAATCTTTCCTTTCTATTACAAGAGTTGTAAAATCTTTAAAAATTATTCAAACCTGCTTAAATTCAATAAATTCTTATTTAGATGAAACAGAAAAGTAACTTTGTTAAAACTGTGTAAATTACCTTGGGAATTCTAACCCAGGGCTTTCATCTTCATACACCTTATCTATGGCAAGATAGCTTTGAAGTTCATATTTTGTGCAACAGGGTGTATTATGCTATGGAATTGGATTAGACAATTATGATAATGAAAATATCACTTTATACATAATGCAAAGATTTATTTGTGATAATTGGTAAGTACTCTTTGTATTATATAATTTAATTCTCATAAAATATATGTGATACTGTTATATTTTCCCATTTTCCAAATGTGATAAGTGAATCAGAGATTAAGAATCATGGCCATGTTTTTTTAGCTGATAGGTAGAAAAACACTTTTTAGCCCTTCAGAGTCCCTGCCCTAACCTAAGTCAGAATATATACTATATTCTTCTTTTTTCAGTCTAATATATTTTTTTAACTTTTAATTGTTTTTCTTATACAGTTTTCTGTCTTTTATTCCCATCCCAGCCCACCACCCCAGCCCTCCCCACCTCCCTCCCATTTCCACCCCCCCCAGTTTTTGTCCATGTGTCTTTTATACTTATTGGTCTAAACCCTTCCTCTTTTCCCCTGAAATTCCCTCCCCCTCTCCCCTCTGGTGACTGTTAGCCTGTTCTCAATTTCAGTGTCTTTGGTTATATTTTGCTTGCTTGTTTTGTTGATTAGGTTCCTGTTAAAGGTGAGATCATATGGTATTTGTCTTTCACTGCCTGACTTATTTCACTTAGGATAATGTTCTCCAGTTCCATCCATGCTGTTGCGAAGGGTAGGAGCTCCTTCTTTCTTTCTGCTGTATAGAATTCCATTGTGTAAACATACCATAGTTTCTTGATCCATTCATTTACTGATGGGCACCTAGATTGCTTCCAACACTTGGCTATTGTAAATTGTGCTGCTATGAACATTGGGGTGCATAGGTTCTTTTGAACTGGTGTTTCAGGGTTCTTAGGATATAATCCTAGCAGTGGAATTGCTGGACCAAAAGGTAGATCCATTTTTAGTTTTCTTAGAAAATTCCATACTGCTTTCCATAGTGGTTGTACCAGTCTGCAGTCCCACCAACAGTGCACTAGGGTCTCATTTTCTCCACAACCTCTCCAACACTTGTTGTTTGTTGCTTTGTTTATGATGGCCATTCTGACCAGTGTGAAGTGGAGAATATATACTATATTCTGATTGGCACAAATGTATTTTCACCTCAAAATTGTTTTTCAAAGCAGATTTCTAATGTTAAATCAGTAGTTATTTATCTATAAAAATATGTCATATTTGCACTACTAGTGCAGATTATTTTTTATATTTTTTTCTTATTGACCCTTTTGGTAGTATTTGATAAAGGTGTCCACCACCCCTGTTTGTACACTATTATGCTCCTGTTTTCCCAGACACCTGCACTCTCTGGCTGACCTCTTATACTTCTAATGATTACTTCTCTCCCTCTTTTACAGATTTCTCTTCTGCCTTTCTGTAAACAGCTGGTGTTGTATAGTGTCTCATATTTATGATATACACTCTTCTTGGGACATTACACATGTTCAAACACCATCTCATGCTATTAACTACAGTCCAGACTGCTCCAGAGTTTTAGCTCATACATTCAACTGGACTCCACTATTAAAAGCTTGATGTACATAAACTTGATCCAAGAAATTTATGTACAATAGTAAATTATTTTCCTTTGAACCTTTTCTTATACCCAACCCACTATACTAGAACCTAGAAAGTCCTATGTGACTTCCCCAATATTAAATGTTATTACATAATCTTAATGCATGTATTATTTTTGTAAATGTCCCATATTTATTTATATATAAAATATATTTAATACAGTTATGATGAATGTAGTACATAACACTGACAAAAGCAAGACCTTTTGAGAAACCAAGTTTGAGTATAGTATATCACACAAGTATCCACATAAACACAAAATAATTATTTTTAAATATTTTGAAAATATTTTTATATTAAGAATTTTTCATTTGATGGGACTATAATTATGGATATAATAAAATACTGCCTTCATGAAGCTTATATGTTCTTGTTAAGAAGTTGGTATTGATAAAACAATAAATCTGAAAAACAGACAAATAATATGCTTTCTACTAGAGATGAATTTTTCAAAAAGCCATTAAGCAGATAAATTGTTAAAGAATAAAAGGAGGTAATGTTTTATCTAAAATATGCATTGAATGAAATGTGGCAGTTAAGTGAATTATCTTTGTTGTACATTCCCATTGAGGCTGTCAGGAGTAAAGAAAGTCTTTTCTGAGAAGGTAGTATTTGGTCAGACTTATGAACGATGAAATGGTGGAATTTATGAAGAATTGGAGAAAGAGTATATAATAGGCCACAGTGGGAAGAACAAGTTCATAGAAGCTGACTTATCTAAAAAGCAAGTTCAAAGGTCCAAGTTGTCACCTTTCATTGTTCTGAATCTCTTGGTTTCACTTTTTGTAAGATGTGATGTATGAAATAGTTTTCTCTCCACTGTTGCTTGTCTCACCAGGAGAGACCAGCAACTCGAGGCCCTGATCTTACTTCCTGGCAATCTTCTATTCACTGTGCAGCCAGTTACTTATTTCTCTGACATCCAAATCTAATTATATGACTTCAGTTTTTAAACCTTTTGAGGATTTCTGTGAACAGCTGTGTACCTCGAAACAAGAAAGGCTATCATTCACTGAGACTATGATTTGAACAGGGGTATGACCTTGTGGCCCTGAGTTATGTGCCATCAACAGTAAAAGGAGGTAGAAGTCCTGTATAACAATCCATTTTCTTCTTGATCTAGTTGTATCAGTTCTTGGAGTCGTATTTCTCACAATTTCCTATCTATGATTTCCTTTGTTGATTCAGTAGCTTCTGTTCATTCTTTGAACTTTATGTCAGATATCACCTACATAGAATAACTTTCCTAAGTCTAGATGAAATATATATTGCAATCCACATAAACACAAAATAATCCTCATTTTCAATCCTCCTTGCTTTTTAAATTTTTATCCTAATTATAGTTCTTAAATTCACGTCTGCACACATTAGCTCCTTGGTTAACATACTTTGTATGTCTCTATTACCTATAATAGTAAGTCTAATATCCTTGGCATGGCTACTTCCTTAAAGTGCTCTCACTTTTTTCATAAAAGATCAATACTCAGCTGTAGACTCACAGTTTTCTGAATAGGTCCAGCTATGTCGAAGGCTTCTGCTGTTCCCCACTGCTGATTCCTTTGTATCATGCTCTGCTATTCTAGTCACCCACCCTTTTCCCAAGGCTCAGTCAAATGTCACACCATGAGCCTTTTTCTGAACTAGGCATAGAACTTTCTCAATGCCCCTGCTTTACTCTGTGTAAAACATTGATCACAGCACCTGCTTATCATTTATCGAGTTCAGTCATTTACTATTTTGTTTCCTTTAAGAAACTCTGTGAATACGGTACTTTTTTAACTTTGTCTTCCAAAAACTAATAGAGTTGACACCTGAAAATTGATTACTATTTGAGTAGATGAAAGAGTAATTTTAAAAATTTGGAAAGGATATTGAAATGGGCTCCACTGAAACCATATTTTAATAAACATAAAATATGAAAGAAGATTCATTCCATGAGTTCAGCTTTGCCCTAAAATTGAAATATCTTTGTATTTTCTATGTAGCATGTTGGAACATTCTGTCCCTGCTGCTTTACAGATGGGCCTTCCATCTCCTGAATCTTTGCTCACTACTATTAATATATGCCAGCTCTGCTCAGGAAAGTGGATGAGTTCACCTGAAAACCAAGCCTTGGTTCCCAAACAGAGTAATGTTCGAGGTTCAAACTTGTAATCTAGACACCATTGTGTGCTAAGCTACCCTGCCTTTCACTGTATCTCTTTTTACTTTCTCCACGAACACCCACATATTATTTATGTTCAAACGAATAATGTTAAGTCCTAGCACACATAGTGATGTTTTAGTTTAAAGAGATCAGACTACCTGTATTCAGAAGCTGTAGCTACCAACTTTTATTTTCTCCACTGGAAATATGGAATAAGACTTATAGAATATTTGTCACTCTTTTCAGATTAAAAAGTCTTACAAGGTCATCTAGAAAAATAAAGCAAGACAAAGATAAAACATTATGGTTAGAAATTAAGCCTGCAAAACTCTGTCAACTAGACAGAAACTTTGTCATATTTTATGAAGAAACTATCATTCTAGCCTGTCCATACTAACAATTCTGGTTGATGATACTTTTAGATAGCTTACAGAGTCATATTACTCTATCCAATTGCTAAATTTATGCCTTTTTAAAATTTATATTTCTTGATATGTGGTAAAGACCAGTAATGTCTTATTGCCGTAAACTTCAACTCAAATCAGATCTTTACTGTTAGATAATTCCATGATAAATATGGTACTAGTATAGAATGAACATATAATTTATTGTTCAAGTCAGGCCACTCTCTGATAATAAAGAAAGCTCTATTTGAATTACACCAGGATGGCCACCATAAATTTGAATGTGTGGTCAACCTAGATCATTTTTAATAAGAGGAGATATTTTTCCAATAACACAAATCTTAAACACCTCCAGAGTCCTTAAGCTCATTCTCAAAACACAATTTGCCCTTTATATTTTGAAATGACATGATTATTATCCATGTGTAGAGAGATGGTGACAACACTAATGTGTTATATGATATCCTTTCTGTACTTATATATGATTGTTGGGACCAAATATCAAAAGAAAAAAACAAGATGCCAAGAATTATGGTACTTGAGCATCTCTTTTTGAAGTATAGAGTAATGTTAAGCCTTAAACAATTTTAGACACCACATCCAATACTTTTTTTTTTTTTATTTTGGGCATCTTTTCAATTAAATGCCAGTGTTTAAAAAAAGTAGAAATAAGCATAAATACTTTATTTACAACTAACCTTCTATTAGAAAATGTTAAACTTTTAATTATGGTAATTATTTTTAGCTATGTATCTTTTAATGCATGTTTTACTTGTCTTTGAAAATAAATAGGCAAGGCTTTATGATACACAGTTAATACAAAGCATTTATAAATTGGAAAAAAGGAAGATTAACCCATTAATTTTAGAGGTAGATTTTTTTCCCACTGACTTTACTTTCTGTTCCTACAGGTTATAAGCTTCATGGATGGTAAAAAGAGGGTTTTAAATATAAGGAATATTTCTATAGTGGAATTCCACAATGTAAAATCTATAATGCAAATGTTATAATGGAAAATTTAATTCTTGGGTTAGGTTCTCAATCTCAACATAGCTTCTTAAGTAGGCTAGTACCATATGGAGGGCTGTCTATCATAGTCACTTGGGAAACACTGGAGATCAATGGCTTCTTACTTTTTCTTCCAGAATTTGCTCTTCAGCAGGTCTGAATATTTTCCTTATATTTCTTTACACTTCTATCATGCATGGCACTGACCCTCTTTGGAGACAAGATAATGTATTCTATTTGTTAGGGTATATTTTTCTTTTTATTCTGTAAACTTTATTCTAGAGGAAAATTATTATAGACGAAGATAGTGAATGCCTTTAAAAATGAGTGGATTCTTTAAATGTTGAAGATTTTTGTTGTCATTTTTCTTTTTTGTTAAGGTGATTTTTATTACATTACTTTATCTCTATTAAGGACAAAAATAATTTTAACTTTCTTAGTTGATCTGTGAATAAATTTGCATTCTTTGTCTTTGAGATAAAGCAGTGCTTTTCAAAGTACAATGGAAAATAACTGTCCCTCAAGGACAATCATGCTTAGAAAATGTTAAATGTGTTTTTCATAATACCTATTAATGATGCCTGGAAGAGATATAAAACAGAAAACTTTTGCAGAAATACTGGGTTAAAGGGATTGGGAACATTATCAAAAATCCCTCATAAGGGAAACCCCAACAAATGAACCATGAATTTAATCCTATTGTTAAATTAGTACATGGAGCTTTATAAAAACTTGTTATAGCCAAATGTCATTAAGTTTGGGGGTAATGGATCCGGTTCTTGCTTGAATCCTTCACCTTAGTCATTCTAGAATAGCTACTAGCATATATTTCCCATTGATCATCAAGTCAACTGAAGGAAAATCCATTTTCACTACAGGAAAAGAAAATGCCCAGTGGGTGTTGAGTGTAAGAGCATACTCTCTATATGTGGAGTATAGCATGATTTGTTATCATCCAATTGGTGTGTAGTGATTACTTTCTTCAGTTAAGTCTCTATCTTGTAATTGGTATCAGAAAAGAATGAGTCCCTTTTTTCTTCATGTTGATGAGGTTATATAGGCTTTGTAAAATGATTCTCAACATTGTGGGTAGCCAAAGGCTACTTTGCAAATCTGATCAAAACATGGACCCAGAAAAATGCAAAGAAGCACATGAACAAGCATATTTGCAAAAGATTTCAGGGCTAACAACACCTGTCTCTTATCTTTGAGCCCATAGTCTTCTGAGTAAGACTCTGCTACTTAAGCCTGGAGAATTTTTTCTTCAAGAATTTTTTCTATGATATGTCTATAAATCATTACATGAAATTAGAATTTCATAAAAATGATTTTCACTTATTTGATAGGATCTGGTATTATCAAGTTTGTCATTTTTGATTGAATATGCCTTTGTGAACCAGTGACATGTTCTAGTTTTTGATGTTTTAAAGTCACTATCCAAAGAGTTAATGTCATTTTTAAAAATGCATTTATTTTAATAATACAAGAGCACAAACTGTTCAAGAAATATTTATGAAGTATCACATATTCAAACATCATTCCAGCAATGTAGTTACAAAGATTACTGTGCTAGAACACCTGTTTTTAGTAACTCACTATACATATATAATCTAAATATAACTGAATTTTTTCATATATTGGATTTCCACCCACATTCAGGTAGGTCTGTAAATTGCCCTTGAATGTGTTTATTTTACTTACATGTGTGCATAATTATGCAGCTCACTCTTATGTTTCATAAAAAAAAAAAACAGTAAACCTAAAAGATACAAAGACAAATGATCAGAGACATATCTACCTAAAGTAATCATGATAATCATCACTCTGGATATTTATATAGTACTCTTTAAAGGCTTACACATGTCTCACATGTAATTTGTGATTTGGGTAAGAGAATTTTTATTATTATATTCTGTTTTTTCTGACTGAAACTCAAACTGGATCAGCCACATTCCAAAGGTCAGGATCCTAGACATTTTAAATTTGATCTAATTTTGAATTCTATGCACTTTTTATCTCCCTGGCTTCAAAATTAAGAGTGAAATTTTTTAAAGGTACTGGGTCAACTTCTGGAGACTGCATCAATGAACTAATCAGGAAGAGTCCTTCATGCTGAGAATCTAGAGGCCAATCCAGAAAAGCTCAAGAAGGACACAAATACAAATACAAAATGGATATCAGAAACAGTGGCTAATTCAGGCTAATGAAGTCACTTCTATTTTTCCATTGTCAAGGGGTAGGGAGATAAGTTTATTTGCATCTAAATATTTTCCTGAATTTATGCCTATAATTCCTCTGAAATGGGGAACATCAACTTTTATGTCTATGCAAGTGTGCATTGTCATTCAATATATGGGTTCTGGAAGACTATGCATAACTCAGATTTTTATACTATTTTTAGATTTTATTTATTTATTTTTAGAGAGAGGGGAAGGGAGGTAGAATTTTTGTTATTACATTCCAGTTTTTCTGACTGAGGCTCAAGTAGGATCAGCCACATGACAAAGATCAGGATCCTAGAGGGAGAGAAATATCAATGCATGGGAGATGCGTTGATCAGTTGCCTCTAGCACACCCCTGACCAGTGATGTGGCCCACAACCAAGGCACATGCTCTGACCGGGAATCAAACTGGCGACCTTTCAGTTTGGAGGCTGGCACTCAAACCACTGAGCCACACCAGCCAGGGCCATAACTCAGATTTTGACTAATTGAATTATTTCTTTAGTAAAAGCAAGCCTTGTGAATCAGTTAGTATAGGGGTTGGAAACTCTTTGACACATAAAAAAAAATCTATGTTTTTTAACCGCTTCATGTAGATATAATTCACATGCCCGAAATCTCACTTAATTAAAATATACAATTCAATAATTTTTAGCCTATTTATAGATTTGTGCATCCATCATCATCATCATCTAATTGTAGAATATTTTTATCATTCCCCCCAAAAAACCTTCAATATCTTAGCAATAATTCTTCATTCCTTCACTATCTCTAACCAAACCCCTCAACCCTGCTATAGACAACACTCATGTACTTTATGTCTCTGTATATTTGTTTATTCTGTATAGTTCATATAAATAGTATAAATACAATATGTAGTGTTTTGTGTTTCCTTCTTTCACTTAGTGCAATGATTTTAGGCTGATCTATGTTGTATTATGATACTTCATTCCTTTTTACCATCTAATAATATTCCATTGCATAGGTAATACCACATTTTATTTATCCATCCATCAACTCATGGTAATTTGAGTTGCTTTCCCTTTTGACATTTAATGCTGCTATTCATGCCAATGTTTTCTGTTTGTTGGAAAGTGTTTTCATTTCTCTATTTTAGAATTATATCTAAAAGTGGAATTTCTGGGTCATATAGTAACTGTCTCTTTAATCTTTTGAAAAAAGCAACAGACTCTTTTCTAAAGTGGCTGCACCAGCAATATCTGAGGGTTATAATCTCTCTACATCCTTTACAAATTATAAGTATATATACAATTTAATTAGTGGGCAATTAATGATATTAAGTACCTCTGCCTGAGCCAATAAATACAGTTTTTCTTTGAACATAGCCATACCTATTCATTTATTCTTATCTCCTATGTCTGTTTTTGCAGTATAATAGCAAAGTTGAGTAGTTATAACAGAGAATATATAGGCTAAAAACCTAAATGTGTACTGTCTAGTGCCTTATGGAAGAAATTTGCCAATTCTTCTTTGACAAATAAAAAATTCACATCCTCAACTATGTTTTATTTACATGTGAATTTTCATACAACAGGGTGCTTAAAAAGAGCTACAAGTGTTTATGATTATATAAGGTGGGGATGACTGAAATGACTTTGGATACACTATGAACTTGTAGTTGGTGTTTTTCTATTTGTTCACTCACTGATATTCATCCAACATGTTTATCAAATATTCATTGATTCCATATACTTATTAAAGTCTTACTGTTTGCCTGTAGATATGTTAGACCCAGGGGATATTGCAGTGAGAATGGACAAGGCCTTTGCTGTAACTGAACTCATAATATATGGAAAGACTGCCTCTCACTGGGTAGAAGCGATGAGGTTCAGGATGCACAGTGAAGTTGAAGGCTGGAGAGAAGATGGGGAATGGGAGTTGATAAGGATTAGTCTGAGGAACTGTTAGAACAGTATTTCCCAAAGTGTGACAATATTTCTCAGTGTTATGAGTGAGTGAGAGAAAAAAATCTCTGGTGCAATAACCTTCAGGCTTTGTGTCTGAGGAACAGATTTCCCTTTCTGTGCCATGTTCCAAAGTCTTTAATGCATGACATGTACATCACAAACCTTTAATTGGATTTCCCAAAATTACTTACCACCTTTTAGTTCTACAGAGCATTTTATAGGAGTAAGGTTTTATGAAACATTTTCCGGAAAAAATTATTTAGATTTTTACTGTTTAAAAATTGAGTTAAAGATGGAAAAAATTGTAAAAGCTCCTGGAAACAAAATGAGATAACATACTCACCACCTTTGATTTTCCAGTACAATGCGAACTTTTGGATTTAAAACATTCCCTTGTGTAGATACTAAGCCTATAAATTAATATGGTAATGTCTCCTTCACAGGATATTTAAAGTTAAGTTTTTCCTTTATTTAATACCTGTCTCTCATATGAATTGTTCTAAAGCATTTTAAGATTGTGGAGAAGAGAGTTCAATGACTGTGGGAGTGAGGGGTGGGATGGATGAAGGAGGGCAAAGGGGGGAAAATTGGGATAACTGTAATACAACAGCAATAAAAATTATTTAAAAAAGAAAGATAATATAATACATTATTGATCCTTGGGCTCTAACACTTTTAAAAGTATTACTTCATCTTACTTTTTTTTTATTGACTTAGCGACACATCTTTCCAAGTAGAGTGTTTGGTTCTTAAAGACCAATACTATCTTTTCACACACACACCTTCTTTTTTCTTTCTAATGCTTTTCTTCCTTTACTAATTAATGGCTGGATAATATTTTTAAAAGTGCTATCACAAGTCCCTTGTCATTTTTTTATTGAACCCCTCAGAAACAGCCCCTCAAATCTAAAGCAAGAACTGCCAAGGAAGTTCAACTAGATTAGAATTGAAGGTAACAAGCAATCTAGGGGATCACCTAAAATGTTTGGCTCAGCCAATTACAGTTCTGGACTGTATGAAACTCAAGGTCAATATTCCACAATTCCATTTAGTAGCTGTGCTTTGCATCAATAACTGTCTTCCTCTGCTACTCACTTTCTTCACTTATGTAATCTAGGGAGTTGATAATACTTATCACAGCCTGTTGTGAGATACAGAATAGATAATTGCCATGCAGTAAATATAATTACTGACCCATAACACTGGTGTAACAAATGAGGAGGTTGTGTTAGAAAGACAACTTTTTTGGTGAAACACTAATAGTGTCCGAAGCATGATTCAGTTGCCTTATTATGTAAGTTATCAACTAGATAAATAAGAGAAATGCAAAGGAATTAATGAATGTAGATATTATGATATTGTTATGACTGCAAAGGAATAATGAACTAGAATCAAGCATATCATTAACAACAAGGATAAACTCAAATATACGGGAATGGTATCTTCAGTGAGCTAAGATAGCTTAAAATTATATGCTGAGTAATATATTTTTCATTAGCAAAGATAAAAAAAGATATTTTCAAACATACAAGCTGAGATGAACCAAAAAATGTATCAATAAAAGTAAAGCTAAAGGTATAGTTTAAGCAGAAGGGAAATGCTACCTGAGATGCAAGAATAAATTAGGAGGAATTGTATTGGTAAATATGTGATTAAAGCTAGACAAATAACTGTATGAGATAATAATACTTTGAAATTTTATGAAAATGAGAAAAATCTTTCTTAGAATTTGAGAAACAAAACAAAAACCTGATCACAAAATCAGCTGTAGGAAGGTGAGTAAAGTAGTAGCATACCATAGTTTTTGTATGGTTTGGAATTGGGTAACTTAATTATCTTTACGTTTGTTAAATTAAACCAGGGTAATTATTAACAAGGTAGACATAAGGCACAAACATCAAAAACTGGAGGAGAAAATATAAAATAATAAAATAAGAGTGAGAATACTGAGCCTGGAGAAACATGGACAATCCAATGCAAGTGAGAGGAAAACTGGGCAATAATGGCAAGGTGACAAAGCGGAGTTTGGGAGAATCAATGCAGTATATTATTAGGAGAGGATTTCTAAGCCATGAAACATTTCATTTAGCAGCTCCAAATTATGAATGCAAGTTATTTTGTGAGAACTAAGGCTAACAATATCGTTCAAATTACTAGTGAGTCCAGAATTAGGACGTGTTTTATAGGCACAGGGCTTTGATTAAATTTCCATTTTATCAGGTCGGGAGGCCGATAGTACTTACTAAGGCAAGTCTGCACATAGCTTTCACCAGCTGGCATGAATGCTGATGATGCCAGTCAAAACAAATTTGTGTGAAGTTCCATTAAGCCTGAATGTTACAAGTCTGTGACCTCTGGTATAATTCTTGTGACTGCTGCATATATGACATTTACTTGGTATAATTCAAATGAAAGTTAACAGTAAGAGCATTGAATTGTGTAAAATAAGATGGTGATATGTAAAATAATAGCCCAAAATTTGTTTCCATGTTATGTTTAACTATAAGGAATAGAAGGGAAATCTGGGGCATAATAAAACCTTTGGAATTCAAAGCTCACTCTTCCTCGGAATAGGCCTTGTAAAAATCCCTGATATATACAGTTTCATATTCATCTGTGGTTCTGCCTAATTTCAATGCTTTGTGACTATTTGGGAAGAAAAGTATCATGAGTTTGAAGTCTATCAGTTGAATGCACATTTATTGTTCAGTCAAAACTTACTCAGAAGTCTCAGTGTACATTTACTAAGACTGTACTTAAAGGGTTGGTAATGGGTGATTTAATTCTCTGATATTATATGTGATTGCAATCTAGAAGGACAAACTCATTTGGTGATGGTCAACCATGCAGGAAGTATGTTAACACAATTTGCAATGGTAATCTCTCCTTCATGAGTACGTATTTCAGTCAACCTTGGTATTTATCGCTAAGGCTAGATTCAAGTAACTAAATGAGAATCTTCAGGAGAGAGAATTTGGCTTTTTCCTTTCTTCATTCTTGGATTCTAAGTCAAAATGTCAGGCAAAATGGTTGTGCCTAAAATACTAATACTGACTTCTAGGAATAGAATAGGAATGTCTGAAGAATTGTTCATTTTCCCGCCATAGGTCACTCAAAATAATCTGGTATGCTTTTAAAAATACTAGGTTAGGTCTCAGGTGTCCTACTGAATTTTCCTTTGATGTCCCCCACTGGACTATAAAATATAAAGGGACTGGACTGAGAGTTGAGTTGGTTTAGTGAGTGCATTTGATTTTTATCAACAAAACAGAATTACTTAAATCATGGGGGCATAGGTATTTATTATAGGAATTAAGCCTTAAACAAATACAGGAGCAA
Source organism: Anoura caudifer (assembly GCA_004027475.1). Taxonomy (NCBI): domain Eukaryota; kingdom Metazoa; phylum Chordata; class Mammalia; order Chiroptera; family Phyllostomidae; genus Anoura; species Anoura caudifer. The sequence goes on from PVKU01008475.1 coordinate 19,325, forward strand.
CAGATGAACCAAAGGTCTTGAACTGGGAGTGGGAAGATTAGAAAAAGAATCACTAACAGGTTTGTCTGAAGCATCAGTTCAGGTAGACAAGTAAAAGCTTTCAGGGAAATAAAAGAAAAATGTCACCAAAGGGGAACTTGCCAGGGGAACTTGAGGCAGGCTGTATAAGAAAATGTTGCCTTGAGGAGCTGCAACCACTGTAGGTCTACAGACATGTGATAGGTCTGGGGCCACCATTGGTCAGCGGAGCTGACAGATGGAAAGATGCCCTGGATTCAAAGAAGAGAAGAATGAGAATAAGCTGGGACATGCCATATACCTGTGTCTATCCACAGATGTGCTTTCTCTTTGATTACCTTCTGGAAGTAGTGGCTTCTGTTTCTCTGTCTTCCACACCTAACAAAACTTTCTCTTCTGGCCTACTCTAACTGGGAACTATAAAGAATATGGTATTTGGGAAGTGTAATACTCAGTATTAGCCTGGCACACAAACCATATCTCACTTAAGATGATCAGGAGACTAAAGTAGTATGCAAACTAGGATTTGAGGCAACTAATAGTAACAAGGAAATAAGTCAGGTGCTATATATATAAAAATCACCCAGTTGAGGGCAGACAGGGAAGAAAAGAGTCCAGATAGATTGCTTCCCTGATGGTAGATGCTATTCCAGCAGGTAGGAAGTCAAGGGTCAGAAGGTTTGCATCAGGATGCAGAATGAAGCAAGATGTTCTTACCTCTGAAATGATTAGGGGGTCATAGGTGAATGAAGCTCAAATTTATTGCAGTTTTCTTTTTCTCCAAATGAAGTTATGAGGAAATTAATTATAGCAACTTTTGATGTGCTTGTTATAAATGTAGATTCCTGGAACCTCCTTTCAGACTGTGAGTTTGGTCTGAGGAATATGCATTTTAATAAGATCCTCATATTGTTCTTCTGTGCAGTATAGTTTGGAGGTTTAGAGTGGCTTCTAGAGTGGCTAATTCATGACAATTCCAGGTCAGGTCCTTAAGGCATTGCTGTGAGCACAGGCATTCAGCTCTGAGTACAGGACTGAATTAGAGGAATAGAGTAATACATGAAAATTTAAAATGCAAAACAAAACTAGTAGAATACATGTTGCTATTTTTTATTAAATTTACTGGGGTGACGTTGGTTAATAGAATCACTTGAAACCTATAAGATGCTATTTTTTTGAGAAGATAAAACTGAAGCTAGAAATGACAAATAAAATATTCATGTCATATCTAGTAAGTTACCGGGTTGGGTTTCTGTTCTAATTCAGATTTGTTTTGCTCCAAAGGGTATCCTCAGGCTGTTGAATGTGGTAAAATGACCAGGCTTGCTGAATCACTCATCCTATTTGTTTAACAAATATCAGTGAGAGCCCTCAAGGAAATAAAAGTAGTACTGATTGCCCATTAAACTGTGTGTGTTTGGATTTCTAAGAAAACTCCTGGAGGCTGAGGCCTGCACCCATCCCCACCAACCCCCCAGAAAAACACAAACAAACTACCAAACAAGTGATGGACAAGGTGAAGGGCTGAGAAAATCCCTTCCAAGAAAATAAGAACTTCACACTTGTCCTGTTTTCTGATGTACCTCCTCCTCTCTGTCTGTGAAACCACCTCATCCTTGTGTATTCTTCGCGTACTGAATGCTCACACTTATTTTCGGAAAAGAATCTCTGGCTTGTATATATGATATTAGTTTTGTAGTTAATAAACAAAATCTAACTTTCTTTGTGTATCTTTTTTAAGAGCAATGCTATTGACTCACATTAGCCAAGTTTATTTAACCGTGTTTTGAAGAAACAGGAAGTATAAGTATGCCGTGAACTCAGGTATCAGTTGTAAGGGTAAGCCTAGCTCTGGCAGCTGGGCTCTGACCCAGACCCCTGGCCTTCAAACTTCAGCACCACTGGGAGAGCTCCAAGGACCACTAGATTGCTGGGTTCTTTTATGACAACCAGACCTGGCTCCACTGGTTAGAGTTGCCTTGAGAATTAGATATTTTTTCTACATTAAAGGTATTTTTGAAGGGCCTGGTCTTTATACAAGGTTATTATAAACCATTAATTTATAAAACACAAAGTTTCAGTCCCTCAACTTTAATTCTTTTAGCTATTTATCATCAAATGAGAGTAAAGCTATATTTTTCCTATATTTTGATGAACTTTTAAACTAACAAGATAAAAATTATAAAACAGCTTTGAAAATATGTAAAGCAATATGTATTATATGATGTACATACAGCATGGAGAAAAATAATCCTGCATCAGCAACAAATCGCTTGGTTCCAACATTCCCAATCCGATGCTTTTTACTATCTCGACTAGCCTAAGCCATCATCTTTCCCTGGCTACAAGTTTCCTAAATTATCCCCCCTGGGCCTGTCTGCTTCCTCAAGTCATTTTGATCCTGTCATTCTCTTGCAATAAGTGCAAACTTTGCCATAGCTTCAAGGCCCCATGTAGTTTGTCCTCACCTGGTTTTCCAGGCCACAAATGCTATGTGTTCCTTTAGTTCTGTATATTCCAGCATGACAGGCTTGCTTTCTAATCATCAAACATGCCAGACTTATCTCCATCTTTATTTTTGTTTTTCATATTTTCCTCAAATACAGAGCTGGGGCAAAAATAGGTTTACAGTTGTTCACATGGAAAATAATACAATAATTAATAAATAATAATACAAGAATAAACTGTGTTTTGCATACTCACAAGTGTAAACCTGAAACAGAACTACTCTGGGTTCTTTTCCTCTGAGTTCTACTGCTTGCTGCCAAAACACCATGATTCCCAATGCCTGAGTCTTATGAAAAGAAAAGGAACTATTTATTCAACAGTTATATAGATTAAGAATAATGGTGGAATTGTGCTGTCAAATCTCACTCTCTTTAGAAACAAAAAACACCCATAAACACACACAGTTCTGCCTCCCCTTGCCAAAACAGGCCAGTCAGAGGTAGGATCTCTCAGGCAAAGAAATAGAAGTCTGCAGTTGAGCATTGCCCTGGTCTCAGTTCAGCATTCCTGGCTTCTCTCAGTAATCCATGCTCAGCTAGGCTCCTGCTCTTAATCCAAAACTGCAGGCCCCTCCTCATGGTGGTGGTGGGGGTCCTTCTGCATCCTTTTATACTGAGTGGCCAAGACTGCTTCCACGCCACATGGTCAAGAGATGCTTCTCCTTCACAAGCCACATGGTAAAGCCCTAGTATGCTGCCAAGCTTCACTTTAAATCCTGGAGCGTATTTTCCTCTGCAACCCCATTTCTGACTCCTACCACGAAAGATTAAACCTGCCAGTACTCTGGTTTCTTCTGCTTTTCTCGACTGCCTTTCTTACTCCAGACAAGTTCGGTCCAATGATGTGGGAACCACTTCTAGCCTCTTGTGCAAGCTCTCTAGCTGGGAGACTGCCTCCCAGCTACATCACGGGTTAGATTTTGGCCCATCTCCTTGGCTCCTGCAGGCACAGCTATTAGCATTACTAAATACTGGCCAAGTTCCTTAGATATGCTAAGTAATTCTCAATGGCCCTGCTCTGCTTCCCCTTCCCCCAGGCATGCCAGTGAGGGTTTTCCCATTTGGAGGGACCTCTAGCTCTGCACCTCATTACAAATACACTTTTGCCCCTCCCTATATTACTTCTTCAGAGAAACATTTTAAAATCAGCCTAACTCAGGGGTGTCGAACTCATTTTCACCAGAAGCCACATTGGCCTCACAGGTGTCTTCAAAGGGCCAAATGTAATTTCAACTCCTTAACTGTTAAGGAGTAATTACATTTATACAGTCCTAAAATTACATTCAGCCCTTTGAAGGCAACTGTGAGGCTGATGTGGCCCCTGTTGAAAATGAGTTTGACACCCATGGCCTAAATCAAATAACCTAAATTTTCTCTCTTTACCATTATTAATTTTTATTCCATAGCACTGATCACTATCTAAATTTATTTACTTACTGGATTATATGTGTATTATTAGTTTCCTGGTGCTAAAGTGCTTGCTTAATAAGGGTAATATCTTTGTCATGTATGTGTAATTCCTTGAAGTGTATCTGTCACATACTGGGTTCACTGCACATGCTAAATACATGAATGAATAAATGGGAGGCATTCTCTTATGTGTGATGGTTCAGTAACTGGCCAGATTCAGGCAAATTATGGGATACAGATGGCTCCAAAGGAAACCTCTATTATGTTATTCCATATATCACGGTTTTAAAACATATTATGCTTTTCACCCACAGGGTCTGAAATAATGAAACAGGGCATACTACTTAGGCTTGGAACAAACTACTCCCTAAGGCAGATAGAGCAATGAGAAGAAAGCTCATGCAGAATTTAAGTTGATCACTTAAAAAAAATCTTCAACACACAGACAGGGTGAGTAAGGCACTAGATTTCAAGTCATGGGATTTAGAATGGTTAAATAAGAAAATTATAAATGTTATTTTCATGTTATATGTTGCTGTAACTCTAATCAAAATACAGTTTATGTTTTTACAATGGATACATATATAAATAGAAATGAGGTAATGCCCAGATATTTGGTCAAACATCTTTCTGGATGTTTCTCTGAAGGTATTTTGTTTTGGTTTTGGTTTGTTTTTTTTAATGAGATTAATATTTAAATGAGTGAACTTTGAAGATTACCCTTCATAATATGGGTGGGCCTCATCCAAGCAGTTGAAAATCTTAATAAAACAAAGATTGACCTCACCTGAGCAGGAGAGAATTCTGCCAACAGACTGTCTTTGGACTCAAACTGCATCTTTTCCCCGAGTCCACAGACTGTTGGCCTTTTGCATCAAATTTTGGACTTTCTAAGCCTTCACAGAACCATAACCTAAAAATCTACTAATGAGAAAAGTTTATATAGCATGTCCAAACATTTATTTGGTTATTCATTTATTTATATATTCAATATCAAATATATATATATATATATATATATATATATATATATATATATTGGCCTACCTGTCATTTCTGAAAGTGTATATATAGATTACTATTAATGGTCAAAAATGATGAGTAATGCCTATGAAGTATGAAGTCATTTCAATTATTTGACACATACTAAGAAAGACAGATGAAGGAATAAACAACTTAGGTTATTTCCTCTGGTTTAACGATGAAATCCAGTTTTGGATCTATCAAAAAATTATCTGAAGAAAAAACGGTAGTTACAGCAAGTGTGATAATATTACTATTCAAAAAACTTGCTGGCCTTAGTGGGTTAGTCTTTTTTTTTTAATTTTTACTTTAATTGTTGTTCAAGTACAGTTTTCTGCCTTTTATCCCCATCCCAGCCTACCCCCCCAGCCCTCCCCACCACCCTCCCATTTCCACCCCGCTTTGTTATTGTCTATGTGTCCTTTATACTTGCTCCTGCAAACACCTTTCCCCTGAAATTCCTCCCCTCTCCCCTCTAGTCACTGTCAGCCTGTTCTCAATTTCAGTGTCTTTAGTTATATTTTGCTTGTTTGTTCGTTTTGTTGATTAGATTCCTGTTAAAGTTGAGATCATATGGTATTTGTCTTTCACCGCCTGGCTTATTTCACTTAGCATAATGCTTTCCAGTTCCAGCCATGCTGTAGCCAAGGGTAGGAGCTCCTTCTTTCTTTCTGCTGCATAGAATTCCATTGTGTAAATGTACCATAGTTTCTTGATCCATTAATTTACTGATGGGCACCTAGATTGCTTCCAACACTTGGCTATTGTAAATTGTGCTTCTATGAACATAGGGGTGCATAGGTTCTTTTGGATTGGTGTTTCAGGGTTCTTAGGATATAATCCTAGCAGTGGGATTGCTGGGTCAAAAGGTAGATCCATTTTTAGTTTTCTTAGAAAATTCCATACTGCTTTCCATAGTGGTTGCACCAGTCTGCAATCCCACCAACAGTGCACTAGGGTCCCCTTTTCTCCACAACCTCTCTAACACTTGTTGTTTGTTGCTTTGTTTATGATGGCCATTCTGACTGGTGTGAAGTGGTATCTCATTGTGGTTTTAATTTGTATCTCTCTGATAGCAAGTGATATTGAGCATCTTTTCATGTGTCTCTGGATCCTCTGTATGTCGTCCTTGGAGAAGTGTCTGTTCAAATCCTTTGCCCATTTTGAATTGGGTTGCTTGTCTTCTTAGGGTGGAGTCAAGTGAGTTCTTTATATATTTTGGAGATTAAACCCTTGTCTGAGGTATCATTGGCAAATATGTTTTCTTATATGGTTGTTTCTCTTTTTATTTTAATACTGTTTTCTTTAGCCATGCAGAAGCTTTTTATTTTGATGAGTTCCCATTTGTTTAGTCTTTCCTTTATGTCCTTTGCTGTAGGGGACATACCAGTGAAAATACTGCTGTGTGAAATATCTGAGATTTTCCTTCCTATGTTCTCCTCTAGGACTTTAATGGTGTAGCAACTTATATTTAAATCTTTTATCCACCTTGAATTTATTTTTTGTATGGCGTAAGTTGGTGCTTGAGTTTCATTTTCTTGCATGTAGCTGTCCAACTTGTGGGTTAGTCTTATATAAGCTGTTAATACAAACACAGTCAATTTGTTAAGTGTATTTGTTAATACAAACACAGTCATCACTCTAGTTCAAAGTAATGCTCAGCACAATTTTTTTTTAATTGCCCATGACACCCCACTGTGAAATTGGCAACTTTAACTGTATAGAGTTTAAAGAATGAAGTCATTGTATTTTATAGTTAACATGATTGCTAATAAAGAACAGTAGTGGGAAGTAAAATTGCAAAGAGACAGTAAAACTGAAGGCTCAAGAGGTCTACCTATACAAATTTTGAAATATATATTCTGCACAAAGATTTAAAATGAACCCATGATACATTGGTTTACTATAAAAGGTAAGATATCTAACTCAGAATAGTTGATGAGATTAGGAGGGTGGGAACATATGAAGTTGTATCAACAGAATTATTCATCAAGATTTTTTTCAGTTTCAAGAATTACTTGCACTGTTACCATACTTTGGCTTGCAAGTATAACTATATTCAGCATACTTTTAGAAAGTTGATGAGAGGGTTTTATGTGTGGGTATGTGAGCTTGTATGTGTCCTGTCCCCAGGTTTTTGCTTTTCTTAAGCCCTTGATTTAACAAATACTTACGATTTCCTACTCTGTACCAGGCACTGATGGACTTAACCAGTTATTTTATATGTGCTCAGAGTTAGTTTGGGACATATTAAGTCATCTTATAAACACTATTTTAGACTATTTGGTTAAAAAATGTATTAAAATTCTACTTAGAGATGTGTTTGTTCTTTTGCTCATTTTTGGGTTCTCCTGTCATTGTCATAACCATTGGTGTTCTCAGCCCCTGACTGGCTGACCAGGCTCATTGAATTTGATTCTGTGCAATCTGCTTAACATTTCTAAATCCACATCCACTCTGTGGTAAACCATCATGTAAATTAGAAAAACCTAACCATGTCTAACCCACAGAAAGAAAATATTTTCTTAACTTAGTTATTTCTTGAATAGCAGTGTTTGTGTTTGGTGAAGTTTAGCATAATTTAATGCAGTTGGGGTAAATTATACCCACCAAAGATTTAATTTTTTATGTTGAACCATAAACATATTGGACAATATAATTGTGTGTTTTATTTCTTTGCAATGGTGAACAAGTCAGAGGATAATCTATCTAATAGCAAAGTCAGATACCAAAGGCATCAGATTCGAAAGGCAAATTGCATGATAACTTGTATTTTGGGCTTACAGCATTGTCTCCCTTTATTTTAAGTGTTCTTTTTGGTGATGCCGTGAAAAATATCCTGTTTTGGAGTAAGACAGAAAGCCAAGCCACAGGCTGTTTTAGCTAAAAGGGCCCTGGGAAATGATATCCCCTTGAAGTCCTAAACTCTTTCATGATAGGCCAACTCCAACCTTCACGTGTATTTTTGCTTTGTTGCATTGTACTTAAAAATTTTTATGATAGTTACTAACATTGAAAATGGCAAATTTTGATGAAAAGATAATCATTTGTAATTATTTTTGGAAATTTAAATCTGGTGCACATTCTTGTATGACCAGTATTAGTTGGAGCTGAGAAGTTTCCCCTGCTTTCAGGTAAGTAGTACTCACGGCTTCATAATCTTCGCCAACCACTCACTGTGTTTTTACATCACCTCCATGGACTCTAATTATAATACGGGATTGTCATCTCTTATATAATCAAAACCCTTTCTCTCCATGTAAATATTTGGGTTATGAATGGGAAATAATCTGCCTGAATTCACAAAAAATGAAATTTACCTGAGTCTTCATGTTGTATGATTTTCTTCCTTACTATAAAAATCTTTACCACAAAATATTTTAAAAACATGTTTTCAAAACTAAATTTTCACTGATAACTGTTCTTGTCCTGCCCTTCTCCATTAGAGCAAGGGTAAAATTCTAAAAGAATCCTGATTGTTTTTCTGTTTTAATTATGCTTCATGAAGCATACATAATAAAGAAGTTTTAACTGTCATATTAAAGGAAGACCTAATTTGAGATCAGGCTGGCATTGCAGTAAAATGCTTTGCAACAGAAAAGTGTACATTACCTTTTTTACTGGTCACAATCTGAGCTATATGTACATAATCCATATTTTTCTTAACATAATTTTGCAAGATTAACACATTTACATGATAATTGACTTGATCTTTGCCCAATCTAATGAGTGTTTAAAAAGCTTGTTCTGACTATAAATGTACATCTTAAAAAGAGAATATATGATAATAGAGGCCTGAAATTTAAACTTGTATTTTAAAAAAATCACCAAATCTATTTGAAAACAAGGTATTTTGTGTTATGCTGAAAATGTATGTGGCTTTCAGAGTTCTCCTATCTAATCACATTTATGAATGCATTAAAAATAGCATAACTTCACCATAGCCTTTGTACCCCAAAAGGTTCTTTTGTTAGTCAGCATTAACTATTTAGAATAGTACCAGTTTTATACGCTTTTTTCTTTCTTTGAGACAGACAACAGTACATATAATAGAGGAACTATTACATTTTTGTTTATGTATTTATTTCATTCCAGTTTGATTGATTTTAATTGTTTTTATCACTATATTTCTTTGTTTTCATTTTTGAAATCCTTTTATTATTTTTATTACAGTTTATATATTTGATTTATTTTAATTTGTGGTATGCAAGTTGTCAAATAAACTACTGATTTCATTGTTTTATTTATGATATATTTTTTCTGAAATTATGTTATTGTATGTGGATATAAATATGTATTTAGTGTTTTATAAACAAATAAACTTTATTATTTGCATGGTTATATGTCTAATTAAAAAATAAAAACATTAAGTTTATAGCCTCTCTTGCAAAAATGGTTGCCTATGTATCATACTGTTTTTCAATATTATATATTTGAATTATATTGGGGATTTCTAGGTAAGTTTGGCCAACTCTTTGTACCTTTTTTTCCTGCAATAAAATATTAAGGTGAAGTTGGAACAGCCATATTATGATCATGAGGCAATAGTTATTGGGACAAAAGGCACTATTATATAAGTATTAGAGTCAGGAATATTAGAAAAGCCTAAATACATTGTCACTATGTTTGGCCTTTGTTAAAAGGACCAAATATAACCCTATATTTATATAAATAAATATATAAAATATTATTAATACAATACATAATATTACACTATTAATATAATATACAATATCATATTATAAATGCATTATAGTTATATTACATATTTATACATATACACACACTCACACACACACACCCTGACAGTATGCACAGGCACATACACACACACTTTGCTCTTTTTCCCTCTTCTTGTTTGTTTGTTTACTTATTATGATATTTAATAATGTTATTGAGTGCTTAATGTTTATTATAGTCAGTCACTATGGTTGTCCTGCTTTTGTCTGGCGGTAATGGAGATTAATCCTGAGTCTAATATATTTATGAAGACCAAGAAAGAGAAAAACACCACATCCTACTTAGATCTTTAAGGATTATTTCAATGAAGTTATTAGAATTGTGAATGGAAACATAGCCTGCCTCTTGCTAAGAAAAAAACTGAAGACTTAACATATGGGAGATTCTATAATCACATCAATAATATTAACATAAGAAAACACAAATTTACAAACAAAAAATAAAATAGCTTCTCAGGAGGTCTGTGATAATTCAATGAGTTCCATCTGCTCTATTGTTTTTGCTAAAGCACCAGTGTTCTATACACTGGATGAAAGATACAATGTCATTCAGACAGGACAAGTGTGTTTGTGTGTGTGTTTCTATGAGTATATGTGTGTGTTTACTGTACATTTAGGTGTTTCTTTGCCCACCTTGACTAATAGGCAGTGTAATATTGTGGGAATGGCTATATTGACATCAGTCAAATATTCTTAAGTCTTCCAAATGAAACTTGTTTTCAAAATATTTCATTTTGACAAGTTAAAAAATTATTTTCATACAAGTCTGAGAAAGTGAAAACCCTTGAGTCTTAATTTCTCTTTTTCTAAATTGAAGACGTTGAATTAGAGCATTACAAATTTTCTTTTTCTGCATTATGTATGCAGTGCTTGGTCCTGGACCAGTCTCAACAAATGACAATAATCATTGTATATAAATTAATCAGACTTGATAGGTCATGCATAGGAAGTAAGATATATTCATTGTACAGTAATCATAAGATTTATTCTCATGTAGTCTAGAAATTTATTCCTATATTTTCAATTTCTATGGGCTCCAGAAGTGTGAACAGAAGAAACGAAATAAGGTAACATAGACATTTGAAGGTACATCAGACCTTTGCTTTTCTTGGTGTGGAGAAGAAGACTGCTTCTCTCACCAGTATAACCTATTTAATGAGTATCCTTGTAAGCACTCCTTACCGAAATGAATTCATTTCTAATGCTAGAACTTCAGGCTCACAAGTGGACAGTAAAACATGAAATACCGACACAGCTAGGAAGATTTCTAGACCTTTCCAAGCAGCTCTATAATGACTATACTCCGTTAGTTCTTTCTACAGACAATACTTTAGTGACTAGTATTTGCCAGGCACTGTGATAGGGACTCCAGATATGCTATAATCAAGTGCCACATAGCAGCATTTCAGTCAACCGGGGACTCCCTATATGACAGTGGTCCCCTAAGATTATAATGAAGATGAAAAAATTCCCATCACCTAGTGACACCATAGCCATCACCACACCATAATGGAATACATTACTCACGTGTTTTTGGTGATGCAGGTGTAAACAATCCTATTACACTTGCAGTTGTATAAAAGTATAGCACGTACAACTATGTATAGTACATAATATTTGATAATGATAACTATTATTAGTTTACATATTTATCATACTATACATTTTATTTTAGTGTTTGTTCTTTCTACTTATATGAGAAAAAGTTTGCTGTAAAACAGTATGTCATGTTATGCCGGCAATAGCCTCATACATTTTCTATTTAACAGGATTCTTGATTGCATCATTGTCTCTTGTGCTTGATTTACTCTCACATTGTTTTGTTCATCGTGACCTCTAACTGTACAAAATTTACTGCTACCATTGCAAGTAAGAGGCCATGTCAAGTGATGGACCCAGAAATAAAATTAAAAGTGATTAGATCTATGAAGTGGAAAATCAGTGAAGGTTATTCTTTGCCAATCAGGTATGTCCTATTCTACCATAGCTACAATCTTGAAAAACAAAAGCAAAGTGATGGAAGCAGTTAAAGGATCTGCTCCACTGAAGGCAGCAAAACTAATAAAATTTTGAGACAGAAGGAAGCTTTAATAACCTGGATTGAAGACCAGCTACAGAACACATTCTTCTCAGCACCGTGATGATTATGGCCAAAGCAAAAAAAAAAAAAAGGTTGTTTATGATTTTGAACCTCACTATGATGTTGAATTCGCTGCTACCTGTGGGTGGTTTAAATGATTCAAGAATCATTATTCATTGTATAACATGAAAGTGAGTAATGAGTCAACAAGTGCTGATGTGAAGGCAACTGAATAATTTGTGGAAATTGTAGATAAGCTGACTATGGTGAAAAATTACTTGCCAGAACAAATATTCAATACGGATGAAATCTCCCTATTCTGGAAATAGATACCTAAAAATAGTTTCGTTCGTAAGGCAGCCAAGTCAATGCCAGGTTTCAAGGCTTTTTAAGGATAAGACAAGACTTGCTTGGGGGCAAAATTGAAAACCTTTGTGATATGGCACATTGAGAACTCCAGGACCTTTAAGTATAATAATGACCATACACTGTCAATGTACTATTAGAGCAACAAAAAGCCATGGATGACTCATGTTCTCTTCCAAGATATCCTCCTGAATTGCTATGGCAGCTAAATGGAGAAGTACTGCTTAAAGGATAACACGCTTTTCATGATTTTACTCATTGTTGATAATACTCACAGAACTGTTCATTTTATTGGGGATTTTCATTCCAGTAGCTGCTTTTAAAGCCTACTACTTGATGAGGACTATTGATACAACTGAGGACAGCACCGATGCAATTATGGAAGGATTACAAAATCTGTAACTGCATCAAGAATCTTAGTTGGGCTCCAGCAAGTGTGGCTCAGTGGACTGAGTGTGAGCCTGCAAACCAAATGGTCACTGATTCAATTCCCAGTGAGGGCACATGCCTGGGTTGAGGGCCATGTCTCTGGTAGAGGGTGTGTGAGAGGCAACCACACACTGATATTTCTCTTCCTCTCTTTCTCCTTCCCTTCCCCTCTAAATCAATAAATAAAACCTTTTTTGCAAAGCTTAAAATGGGCTTTCTAAAAACAAAAGAATCTTAACAATCTTAGTTGGGCTTGAGGTGATGTCACCAAGGAGTGTATGAATGGCATCTGGAAACATACACTCATGAGGTTTGTCCATAACTTTGAAGCATTTACCAAAGATAAGGAAGTCACAAAAATCAAGTCTTGGTTGAGATGGCAAGCCTCTTTAACCTATATGTGGACAAAGATGACACTGAGGAACTCCTAGAGGTGGTTCCAGAGGAATTGACTAAAAATTAGTTGTTGGGGCTGGAATACGAATGCATAGATGAAAAAGAGGCAAGAGAAAAGAAAACAGCAAAAGAAAAAAAAAGAAGAACCCAAGAATATTTAGTGAAAGGTTTAGCAGAATTTTTGCAGAACTCAAAAAAATTTTTAGAATATTTGAAAATATGGACCCCAACACCAAAAGGTTTTAATTAATAGAGAAGAATGTTTATGGTACATTATCTGCTTATGAGCAAATCAATGATGAAAAAAGAAAAAAAAAAAGCAAACCACCATTAATATATTTCTGAAAAGAGTGACGCCTTCACCAGAACCTCAGGCAGGTCCCTCAGAAGGTATTCCAGAGGAAGGCATTGTTAAGATAGGAAATGACAGTTCCATGCCTAATATTGTACCTGAAGACCTTCCAGTGGAACAGGGTTTTGAGGTGGAGGACAGTGATATTGATGATACTGAACCTGTGTAGGTACAAATGAATGTGTTTGTGTCTTAGTTTTTAATAAAACATTTAACTTTTAAAATAATTTGTAAATAAGAAACATAAAAAAAGATAATAAAGAATGAAAATATTTGTACAGTTCTGTAATGTTTTTGTGTTTTAAGCTGCTATTATGAGTTGAAAATTTTAAAAATAAAGTTTTTTTTCATTTTTTTATTAAATACTTTTGAATTTTATTGTTGTTCAAGTACAGTTTTCTGCCATTCCCACCTCCCTCCCCTGTTTCCACCCCTTGTTTTTATCCATGTGTCCTTTGTAGTTGTTTCTGTAAACCCTTCAACCTTTTGCCCCCATTATCCCCTCCCCTCTCCCCTCTGGTTACTGTCAGTTCTTAATTTCAATGTCTTTGGTTATATTTGCTTGCATGCTTGTTTTGTTGATTAGTTTCCAGTTAAAGGTGAGATCATATGGTTCTTGTCTTTCACTGCCTGGCTTATTTCACTTAGCATAATGCTCTCCAGTTGCATTCATGCTGTCGCAAAGAGTAGGAGCTCCTTCTTTCTTTCTGCTGCATAGCATTCCATTGTGCAAACGTATCATAAGTTTTTGATCCACTCATTTACTGATGGGTACCTAGGTTGCTTCCAGCACTTGGCTATTGTAGATTGTGCTGCTATGAACATTGGGGTGAGTAAGTTCTTTTGGGTTGGTGTTTAAAAAATGAAAGGTTTATAAATTTAAAAAGTTATAGTAAGCTAAAGTTATTATTGATGAAGAAAATATTTGTATGAATTTAGTGTAGCCCAAGTGCATAGCATCTATAAAGTCTTTAATAGTGTACAGTATGTCCTTGGTCTTCCCATTCTCTCACAAATCACTCACTGACTCAGCTAGAGCAATTTCCAGTCCTGTAAAATCCATTCATAGTAAGTACCCTATACAAGTATGCCACTTTTTATCCTTTATACCATAGTTTTTACAGTACTTTTTTGTGTTTAGATACACAAATACTTATTGTTGCATTGCAATTGCTTACAGTATTTAGTACAGTACCATGTTGTACAGGTTTGTAGCACAGGAGCCATAGGCTATACCACATAGCCTAAGTATGTAGTGGGCTATACCATCTAGGTATGTATAGGTGTATTCTGTAATGTTGGCACAATGATAAAATCACCCAGCAACACATTAGAATATATCTCTGTAATTAAGCAATCCATGATTGTGTCATACAAAGCAATACATTTGCTGTACAGAGTAAAAACTAAAATAAAATATAATAGTATAAATGCTACATTAGAAATAATACATAATAAATTAATAAAACAAAGACTATGATAACTTGGATAAATATGCAACTAAATAAACCCAGTGAAGGCTGTCTCATCAATTTTATTCTTAGTAAGAAGGAAGAACTTATTTTATGTTGTTAAATTGCCTGTGTGTCCAGAGGGATAAGTGACCTCCCTCTGCCAATTTAGTTTCCCAAGAGAGATAAAAGCAGTTGCTCACTTAAGGCACCATGAGAAGGATCTATTTGAGCTAGAGGAATAGTGAGTCTTTATGATTTCTTTACTAAAAAGTAATTTAAAGCAACTATATGAAGCCACTGATGTACTAATTTATATTAATTATACCATGTTGAAGATGATAATGAGAACCTAAAAAAGCCAATTTGGAATGACGTGAGAGTTTACAGAATAATAGAGTAGCAATTCCAACCCAGTTGGAAAGCAAAGCATTAATTTAGATCATATGGAGGGTCCTCACCATTCACCTTTGTTTCCTTAGCACCTAGCAAAGGTAGAATGAGCCCAGACTTTCAGATTAATGAAGTAGAGGCACCAACTCAGTAGGAAAGTAAAGCAGTAATTGAAAACAGGTTATTGCACAGGTGAGTTCTGAGTGAGTTCATGTTATTATGATTTCCCCCCTAAATATGTTTTTCTCTAGCACTGATGCCAAGAAAATAGCAAAGCCTAGAGATGATTCAGTGGCATGGGGAGAGAAATGCGGAAACAAAGAGTGCAACAGCAAGGTTGAGAGTATTAGTGATAGGAAATGAAGCATCTTTCCTCAGAGAGATTAATCAATGCTAATGAATGACCCAAGTGCCATATAAAATGTTCAATATTAAGTGAGAGGACCTAACTTACGGTTTCTAGTTCATTGACAATGAAAGAGATTATCATAGATTTTGACAAGATTTAATGACAATCAACAAAGATGAGAGTTTATTATGAAGAATAATATAAGACATGGTTAATATTAATTTCACAAAATACATTTTACAAACTAGGAATTAAATTTTGCTGTATTCATATGTTTGTGTTTCAACCTTTATTAATCCATTAAAATGTTTTTATAGGAACATGTTTTTTTTTCTTTTTTGAAAAGCTATTGATCAAATTAGAACAATGTTCTAATAATATTTTCCTTCTTTTAAATTACCTTTTAGTTCCATCCATGCTGTTGCAAAGGTTAGGAGCTCCTTCTTTCTTTCTGCTGCACAGAATTCCATTTTGTAAATGTACCACAGTTTTCTGATCCATTCATTTACTGATGGGCACCTAGGTTGCTTCCAACACTTGGCTATTGTAAATTGTGCTTCTATGAACATAGGGGTGCATAGGTTCTTTTGGATTGGTGTTTCAGGGTTCTTAGGATATAATCCTAGCAGTGGGATTGCTGGGTCAAAAGGTAGATCCATTTTTAGTTTTCTTAGAAAATTCCATACTGTTTTCCATAGTGGCTGTACCAGTCTGCAATCCCACCAACAGTGCACTAGGGTTCCCTTTTCTCCACAACCTCTCCAACACTTGTTGTTTCTTGCTTTGTTTATGATGGCCATTCTGACTGGTGTGAAGTGCTATCTCATTGTGGTTTTAATCTGCATCTCTCTGACAGCTAGCGATATTGAACATCTTTTATGTGTCTCTGGATCCTCTGTATGTCCTCTTTGGAGAAGTGTCTGTTCAAGTCCTTTGCCCATTTTTGAATTGGGTTGTTTGTCATCTTAGAGTGGAGTCATGTGAGTTCTTTATATAATTTGGAGTTTAAACCCTTGTCTCAGGTATCATTGGAAAATATGTTTTCCCATATAGTCGGTTCTCTTTTTATTTTAATACTGTTTTCTTTAGCCATGCAGAAGCTTTTAATTTTGATGAGATCCCATTTGTTTATTCTTTCCCTTATGTCCATTGCTTTAGGGGACATATCAGTAAAAATGTGCAATATCTGCATGAAATATCTCAGATTTTCCTGCCTACGTTCTCCTCTATGACTTTAATGGTGTCACAGCTTATATTTAAATCTTTTATCCACCTTGAATTAATTTTTGTGTATGGTATAAATTGGTGCCCGAGTTTCATTTTTTTTGCATGTAGCTGTCCAGTTCTCCCAACACCACTTGTTGAAGAGGCTATTTTCACTTCATTTTATGTTGCTGCCCACTTTGTCAAATGTTAATTGACCATAGAGACTTGGGTTTATTTCTGGGCTCTCTGTTCTGTTTCACTGGTCCATGTGTCTGTTTTTATGCCAGTACCAGGGTGTTTTGATTACAGTGGCCTTGTAATACAGTTTGGTATCAGGTATTGTGTTCCCTCCTACTTTGCTCTTCTTTCTCAAAATTGCTGCAGCTATTCAGGGTCATTTGATCTCACCTTTAACAGGAACCTAACAAACAAAAACAAACAAACAAGCAAAATATAACCAAAGACACTGAAATTGAGAACAGACTGACAGTCACAAGAGTGGAGAGGGGAGGGAAGATCAAGGGAAAAGGGGAAGGGTTTACAGGAACAAGTATAAAGGATACATGGATAAAAACTATGGGAATGGAAATGGGAGGGAGGTGGGGAGGGCTGAGGTGTAGGGCTGGGTTGGGATTAAAAGACAGAAAATTGTAAAAAAACAACAATTTGAATCAATAAAAAATAATAATAATTTTAAAAGTCCACATACTTTTGGGGTTAATAGGTGGGAAAAACCACTCAAAAATCTTTCTATCATGAACATAAAGTTCCAAGGATGAAAAAAAATAATCTTCAGGCTTAATAACATTTCGCTTTCTATGGTGAAAAAAGAATCCAATTAAATTTTACATTTTCTAACCGCGTGAATGTTTTAAGTACTATGTGTGTGCTGTGTTTTATGCTGTAAGCTATTTGAGTGAAAATGTATCCTATATTTTCAGAGTATATAATGCCTTAGTTTTCTATATTAATTCAAATAGTGAAAAAATAAATGTGTCCTTCCCTTCTCCTACATTCTTTCATATATTTGGCTTCTAAACAGCTGTGAGATTTTTTTTTTTTCACCTTAAATTCCCACAAAGAAGGCTGACTGCTATTAAAATTATCTGGCAAATACCACATTTTCTCCAAAATGAAAAATCTAAAACATGTTTTCTTTTGTTTGTTTCCAAGGTCAAATTTGTCAACTCATTGATCCCTTGAATTTGTTGGCAGAAAACAGAAACAGTGTGTGATATTTTTTCATGTGGCCAGTACTAATTTGTGGGCACAAAGAATTCCTATATTATAAAAATAACACAATTTCCTCACTTTAAGAATAGATTTTGAAACAACATATCTTTTTAAAAAACTTTTATGGGGATTGAACGTGGGAGCGAGGTGGGGAATGGGCAAATCAGGGGAGAACAACAGGGGAAAACGTGGGACAACTATAATTGAACAACAGTAGAAAAATAAACAAAGAAAAACTTTTATTGTGTTTTTAGCCATTATCATTTAGTTCCCTTGTACCCAGGAATCACCATACTGTTATCCAAGTCCATGAGTACTTTTTCCCTTTTTGCTCAATCCCTCCATCTCCTCACCTCTCATTGCTAGCTGTTATCCTGCTCTCCATCTATGAATCTGTCCCCATTTTCTTTGTTAGTTCAGTTTGTTCATTAGATTCCATATTATTTAAATCATATAGTATTTGTCTTTCTCTGACTGCTTATTTCACTTAGCATAATATTCTCCAGGTCCATCTATTCTCGTGGAAAGGGTAAAATTTTCTTCTTTTTCATGGCCAAGTAATATTCCATTGTGTGAATGTCCCATAGTTGTTTTATCTACTCATCTACTGATGGATATGGGCTTCTTCTATATCTTGATGATTATAAATAATGCTCAATGAACAGAGAGGTGCTTATGGTCCTTTGAATTAATGTTTTGGGCTCCTTTGAATATATTCCAGAAGTGGGATTGCTGGGTCAAAAAGCAGATCCATTTTGAATTTTTTTGATATAACTCCATACTGCTTTCCACAGTGGCTGCACCAATCAGCATTCCCACCAACAGTGCAAAAGGGTTCCCTTTCTCCACATCCTCACCAGCACTTGTTGTTTGTTGATTTATTGATGATAGCCTTTCAGACAGGTGTGACATTGTGATTTTAATTTAAATTTGTCTGATGATTAGTGATGCTGAGCCTCTTTTTGTATGTCTATTGGCCATCTGTGTGTCCTCTTTGGAGAAGTATATTTTCAGGTCCTTTGCCCATGTTTTAATTGAGTTGTTTGGTTTTTTTTCTTTAGTGTTGAGTTTTATGTTTTTTATGAAATTTAGACATTAACCCCTTATCAGATATATCAATGAATATGTTCTCCCATTCTGTGGGCTATCTTTTTATTTTGTTGATGATAGCTATTGCTGTGCAAAACTTTTCAGTTTGATATAGTCACATTTGTTTATTTTTTTTGTTTTGTTTTATTACCCTTGCCTGGGGAGATATATCCAATAAAATATGGCCAGTAAAAATGTGTGAGATTTTGCTGCCTGTGTTTTCTTCTACTATTTTTGTGGTTTTGGTATAAATTTAAGTCTCTGATCCATTTTGAATTTATTCTTGTGTATGGTAGCCATAGCCAATAGACAAGAAGAAGAAACAAAAAGTATCCAAACTGGAAAGGAAGAAGTAAAACTGTCATTACTTGCAGATAACATGATACTGCCCATAGAGAACCCAAAGATTCAACCGAGAAATGACTAGAACTATTAAAGGAATTCAGCAAAGTATCAGGATCTAAAATTAATATCCAGAAATAAGTTACATTTTTACATGCCAAACAGAAAGGTAAATTAAGAAAACAATCTCATTAACAATCACTGCAAGAAGAATGATATACTTAGGAATAAACCCAATCAAGGATGTAAAAGACCTGTACTTAGAAAATTTTAAGACACTGAAGATAAAAATTGAAGAAGATACAAATAAGTGGAAGCACATACTGTATTCATGGATAGGAAGAATTAACATCATTAAAATATTCATACTACCAAAAACAATCTGTAGGTCCAATGCAATTTTTATCAAGATTCCAGCAATATATTTCACAGAATTAGAACAAGTATTTCAAAAATTAATGTGGAAGCACAAAAGGCCCCACATAGCAACAGGGATCCTGAGAACAAAGAACACAGTTGGAAGAATCATGCTACCTAATATCAAACTATACTATAAGGCCATAAAACATGGTCTGGCACAGCATGGCTCTGGCATAAGACAGACACAAAAATCAATGGAATAGAATAAAGAGCCCCAAAATAAACCCACAACTTTATTGTCAATTAATATTCAACAGAGGAAACAAGTACATACAATGGGTTAAAGATAGTTTACTCAATAAATGGTGTTGGGATAATGGGACAAACACATGCAGAAAAATAAAACTAGATCACCTTCTTATACCACACACAGGAATCAGCAAATCTTAGACACACTGAATGTTAGTCACTGGAGTGTTTTCTCAGCCGTAATTAGATACACAGATGTGTTTTTTATTCACTTCCGCTTGAATTCGCGTGCTGCTGAGAGCTTTCCTACTCATGTGATCATTTCTGGGAATATCTTAAAATTTTCACTGGTAATTTTTTGCCATTACAGCTTTTATATTTTTGCTTGTGAAAAATCTGTGTTAAGTTAAAGATGTACATGGATAGACCTTAAGAATATCATGCTAAGTGAAATAAGTAAGAAAAAGTTTAGAATCATGATTTCATTCATGTGGGTTATAAAACTAAAAGTAACAAAGAACAAACAAGAATACAAAAAAATGAAGAACACAAACTAATAGACACAGACAAAAGTATATTTGTTACTGGAGGGAAGTATATTGGTTATAAAGGGGCCCAAATATATGGTGATGGGTGGTGATAGGACTTTGGGTGGTTGGCACACAATGCAATATACAGGTCATGTAGCATACAAATATACACTTTGAACCCATATAATCTTATTAACAGATGTTGAGCCAATAAATTTAATTAAAAAAAAAAAAAACCTATGGGCATAGGAACGGTGATAAGGGAATAATGCAGTTGGCACCTAGTAAGAATAATTGTATTTTTACTTTTTTAAAATAAATGCAGTGTTAATCTATAAGCCTGATTATGACAATTATTTATCTTTTTAAACC
Source organism: Anoura caudifer (assembly GCA_004027475.1). Lineage (NCBI taxonomy): Eukaryota > Metazoa > Chordata > Mammalia > Chiroptera > Phyllostomidae > Anoura > Anoura caudifer. The sequence goes on from PVKU01008475.1 coordinate 40,219, forward strand.
ATTCTACATGTTTCTTCCAAAATTATTGTTCTGTCTCATATATTTTGATATATAACCCACCCTCTGGAAGAAAAACAGAATATCTTTATATTGTTTGTAGAATTATTTTTTTCTCAGAATTACACATTTTCAAGTGGTGGCCCTCTACCTCTCCCACATCCTTTACCTACCATCCTTCTCAGGTATTTCCTGCTCTAAAAATGCTGACACGGTATCATGTTAACACACTCCCTACTCCCCTACATTTCCACATTTTTTTCCCATGTAGACAGGAAGAAAAACCACTAGGAAAGACAGAACTCCTACTTATTTTTCAAGGCTAATCTCAGGTGTCCCCACCTACTCAGGCTTTCTGAAACCTCTGGCAGATGGACCTATTCTACCATTCCTTATACTCTGACACCACAGAGAAAACTCATACGGTGTTAAAAAGTATTCTCATGTGTTTTTTTTTCCCTCTTGTAAAGATGATTAGAAACTTGAAGGAAGGGTCTGAGTCTGGTCCATCTCTATCTCCCTATCACCTAGTACTAAGTAAGGCTAAAACTTTTTTCAGAATATTGAATGGGAACTACACATTTTTATTTTTTTAAAAAGAACAAAACAGGCAAGCTAACAAAAGAACTGATTCACCCAACATTATTTGAATAATAGAAATAGACATGTAAATTAGTCTTTCTAGTTGGTAAGTTGAAAGAAAATAACCCTAAAAATATAGGTAGGGTGTCATCCTGTAAAGAACATAACTGGGATCTGTTCTTCTGTTGTTTTATTTTCCCTTTCTACCCTTAATTATCTCCTAAAATGGTGCTCCTAAGTAGAAAGTTAATACATTTTACTAGGCAACTAGAGGGAGAAAAGTAATTTTCATTTTCAAGTCATAAAATTGGAAGTAGAGAAAGGAACTGACTGATTTTTAGCAATGGCTATCTTGGAGGCCAAAAAGATTCCTGCATATAACAAGACAAAAATGAGTATGATAGGAATAATTCATGGGTATGCAATAATGTCAGTCAGACATATGTATTTGCTAACTCAGCTTTGACCATACTGTGTAGAGTTTGGAAAAAATGGGAAATGGTGCATTCTTTTATCTGTATTCTTTAGCCTTTTGTTATACCGAAAATTTTACTACGATAGGACTGAGCAGACAGTCTCCATGGTTGAGTAGCTTTTTTAAGTTTTACTAGTTTTCCATCTTTCTACCATCAAATAGTGGAATATTCAATTCTTTGATCTATCAGTCAAACTGAATTAAATTTTAGGGTTCCTCTAGCTATGAAAATTAAGGATCCTTTGTCAAACCTCTCAGAAGCACATGAAGTCACTGATATCTGTAGAATGGGAGAATACTCTAAGACTCAGACATATGTGAATTCAAATCTGTTGTTCCCAAAATTGACTTTGTCTGTGATGTTGGACAAATTGGTTCTCTCAGCTATAATATATAGATGCAGTCTTGTGGTGAAAAAATAATAAAAAAATATTATTAATAGAGTACAGAGTGAATGCAGGACACCTCCAAGTACTTTATAAAATTTAATGTATTTAATTATCCAAATGTATTGTTTCTGTATAACTAATGTACCTATTTTATAGATGAAGAAACTGAGAATAAATGAAGCTTTTAATTATTGGGTAAATAAAGTGTATCACATAAGACATTACATATAGTAGGCATCCAATAGCTGGAAGCAGATATTACTCATTTCTATCACTCATGTATTATTTATGCATTCATACATCTACATGGGGAGAAAGAGAGATATCCATTATACAAAAAGCCACTCAATTTTGAACACTGAGAAATCCAATGTCTGCAACCAGCAAATTGAAGTCCTAGGAAAACCAATAGAATAGTTTCAGTTTGAGTTCAAATGCTTAAGTACCATGAGAGTCAAGAGTTTAAGCTCTAGTTTGAGCCTGAATCCAAAGCCAGGCAAAAACCAAAATCCCACTTTGGAAATAGTCAGGAAGAGATATCAGATTCTTTCTTATTCTGCCTTTTATTCTATTCATGTCTTCAGTGGATTGAATGTGGTCTACCCACATTGAGAAATGCAATCTAATTTACTCAGTCTTTTGATTAAAATGTTAATCTCTTCCAAAAACACCATTACAAACAACCAAGCAACATGTAACCAGATGCATTGAAATAAAGAACAAACTGACAGTCACCAGACAGGAGGGTGGAGAGGAATAATGGGGGAGAATAGGAGAAGGGCCATCAAGGAACATGTATAAAGGACACATGGACAAAGCCAAAAAGGGGTAGGATCAAGGGTGGGAGGCAGGGATGGGTGAGCTGGGGGCCATGGTGGGGGGAAATGGAGACAACTATACTTGAACAACAATAAAAAATAAAAAAATTAAAGGATGGAAATATTTGTGTAGTTACTTAAAAATGAATACTCAAAATTAATATTACAATTTTATGTTTTACAAGGGATATAGGAGTGAGAAAACACCAATGAAAAGTGGAGTCTGGTTCATATTTCACACACAGTAAATGTTCATTTAATGAAAAAATGACATCATCATTTAGTTAGAGGAAGATATGCCCAGTTTAGAATGTTGTTACATGTAACTGAAAGGACGAAGTACTAAAAAAAGTCAAAAGAGAAGACAATATGGGTAAAACAGATCAAGGGAAATGGTGACAAAGATGTATCTATTTATCTTAAGTATTTGAGGAATCTGCAGCATAGGAATAGGCTTTAGGAATCAGAGAGTTGGACAAAAAAAAAGTACAATCTGTCTAATTCAAGTTGGAAAAATATTTTAAAGTATTAAAGTAATAAAAGAGTACACAGAACAGATATAAAACTCTATCTCCACTCTTGTACCCTATATTAGTCCACTCTCATTAGTACCAGTAGTTTGCTTTTAAAACTATAAGTCTGTCATTCATGTGCTTAAAATGTCTTTGGAAACCTGCAATATGTAAATGAAATCCAAACTCCTTTGTATTCCATAGATGCTCCTAACAGAATGCATTCATTTTTATTTCTAGCCTCATTCTATGCTGCTGATCACCCTTAATACACTAAATTTTATCCACAATTAACTATTTATACTTCTCTTTCCTAAATGACTTGATTTCCCTTTTTCAACTCATAAACTCTGTTCCTTGGCTTTTCAGTTTCTTTTAATTTATTGAGGTGACATTGTTTAATAAGATATGTGTTAAGTGTACAGTTCTGTAACACATCATCTGTGAAATGTGTTGTGTGCTCACTGCCCAAAGTTTAGTTTTCGTTAGTCAACATACATTTGACTCATCTTACCCTCTTCAACATCTGCCCATGCTTTGCCTTCTGGTAACCACCTTATCATTGTTTGTGTCTGTAAGTTTTGTTCATTTGATTTGTTCACTTGTTCCTTTCTGTTTTAAATCCAGTTTATGAGTGAAATGATATGGTTTGAGTCCTTTTCCACCTACTTATTTTGCTTAGGATTATACTCTCAATCCCCATTCACATTGTTGCAAATGGCAATACTGTATCCTTTCTTATGGCTGAATAGTATTCCACCATTCATATACATATATATATATATATGACATCTTTATACAAATATCCATCAGAGGGCACAGGTTTTTTCTATGTCTTGGCTTCTGTGAATGATGCTATAATGATCATAAAGGTACATAAATCTAAAGAAGTGTTTTCAAATTTTGAGGGTAGATACCCAGAAGAAGGATTGTTGGGTCATATGGTAGCTCTATTTTTAATTTTTTGCAGAACCTGAGTTTATGATGGAAATATTAGGACTTCTGGCCATGATGGAGGTGTAGGTAGACACACTGTGCCTCCTCACACAACCAAAAGAAGTACAACAACAATTTAAAAACAAAAACCATCCAGAACTGAGAGAAAAGTCGAACTGTATGGAGGTCCGATAACAAAGGAGTTAAAAAAGAAACATTCATCCAGACCAGTTGAAGGGGCAGAGATGCGCAGGCAGGCAGAGAGGACTCGCAGCCAGGTGGTGGCTGGAGGACCTGGGTGGGCAAGGCAGCAGCTAGTGGAGTTGGCAGTCCCACATTTGAGTGCAGATACACAGGGAGAAACTATTCCGGAACAAGACAGACAGCATGGCCCAGAGCTCTAGTGCAGGGAAATAAAGCCTCAAACCACTCATTGAAAATACTTGTGGGGGTTGAGGTGGCAGTGGGAGAAACTCCCAGCCTCACAGGAGAGTTTGTTGGAGAGACCCACAGGGTCCTTGAACATATATAAACCCACACACCAGGAATCAGCACCAGAAGGGCCCACTTTGCTTGTGGGTAGCGGAGGAAGTGAGTGAAAACCGGCAGAGACCAGAGCAAGTGCCATTGTTCCCTCACAGAACCCTCCCCCACATACAGTATCACAAGGCAGCAACAAGTCAAGGGATACCCCACCATGGTGAGCACCTAAGGATTCTCCCCTAAATAGGTAGCAGTTGTACAGAGGGGGGAAAATGGCCCAAATGAAAAAACAGATCAAAGCTCCAGAAAAAATGCAACTAAGCCATGAAGAGATAGCCAACCTATCAGATACACAGTTCAAAACACTGGTAATCAGGATGCTCACAGAATTGGTTGAATTTGGTCACAAATTAGATGAAAAATGAAGGATATGCTAAGCAAAATAAAGGACAATGTACAGGGAACCAATAGTGATGGGAAGGAAACTGTGGACCAGAAGAAAGAAAGAAACATTCAACCAGAAAAGAATGAAGAAACAAAAATTCAAAAAAATGAGGAGAGGATTAGGAACATCCAGGACATCTTTAAACATCCCAACATCCGAATCATAGGAGTGCCAAAAGGAGAAGAGGAAGAGCAAGAAGTTGAAAACTTATTTGAACAAATAATGAAGAATTTCCCTCAACTGGCAAAGGAAACAGACTTCCAGGAAGTCCAGGAAGCTCAGAGAGTCCCAAAGAAGTTGGACCCAAGGAGGAACACACCAAGGCACATCATAATTGCATTACCCAAGATTAAAGATAAGGAGAGAATCTTAAAAGCAGCAAAATAACTGAAGACAGTTACCTACAAAAAAGTGCCCATAAGACTGTCAGCTGAATTCTCAAAAGAGACCTTACAGGCAAGAAGGGGCTGGAAAGAAGTATTCCAAGTCATGAAAGGCAAGGACCTACATCCAAGATTACTCTATCCAGCAAAGCTTTCATTTAGAATGGAAGGACAGATAAAGTGCTTCTTAGATAAGATCAAGTTAAAGGAGTTCATCATCACCAATCCCTTATTATATGAAATGCTGAAGGGATTTAAGAAAAAGAAGATAAAAAATATGAACAGTAAAATGACAGCAAACTCACAGTTATTAACAACCACATCTAAACCAAAAACAAAAGCAAAATAAGCAAACAAGTAGAACAGAAACAGAATCACAGAAATGGAGATCACATGGAGGGTTGTCAACAGGGGAGTGGAAGGGGAAAGAGGGAGAAAAGGTACAGAGATTAAGTAACATAAATGGTAGGAAGAAAACAGACAGGGGGAGGTTAAGAATAGCATAGGAAAATTAGAAGCTAAAGAACTTCTGTGTATGACCCATGGACATGAACTAAAGCATGGGGGAGTGTGAGCAAGAGGGGGTGTGCAAGGCAGAAGGGAATAAAGGGCAGGAAATGGGACAACTTTAATAGCATAATCCATGAAATATATTAAAATGAAAAAATAGAAATATTAATATCATAGGACAGAAGAGATTGGTGATGATTATAGCTCTCATTTTTTCTTTATTTTTATTGTTCACATTATTACAGGTGTCCCCATATCCCTCCCCCATTTGCCTACCTGCACCCAGCCCCCAACCCCCCATTCTTTTCAGCCACCACCATATTGTGATCTGTCTATAGAGAATGCATATATGTTCTTTAGCAAATCCCTTCACCATCTTTCACCTAGTCCCCTTCTTCCCCCTCCCTTTTGATAGCTGTCAGTCTCTTCCATGTATCCATGCCTCTATTTCTATTTGAGTCATCTGCTTATTTTGTTCATTAGATTCCATATAGCAGTGAAATCATATGATATTCACCCTTCTCTGACTGGGTCATTTCAAAACTCAGCATAATAAACTCCAGGTCCAACTATGCTGTCCCAAAAGGCAAGATTCCCTTCTTTTCTCTGGCCTCTTAGTATTCCATTGAGTAAATGTACTACAGCTGTTTTATACACTCATCTACTGATGGGCACTTGGGCTGTTACCAGATCTTGGTTATTGTAAATAATGCTGCTATAAACATAGGGGCACATAAATTCTTTTGAATAGGTGTTTACGGATTTTTAAGGTATATTCCCAAAAGTGCAATCACTGGGTCAAAAGGCAATTTCTTATTCATTTTTTTGAGGAAAATTCATACTCTTTTCCACAGTGGCTGTGCCAGTCTGCATTTCTACCAAGAGTGCACCAGGGTTCCCTTTTCTCCACATCTTTGCCAGCACTTGTATGTTGATTTATTGATGGTAGCCACTCTTGCACATGTGAGGTGATATCTCATTGAGTTTGCATCTCTAATGTTTAGTGATATTAAGCAATTTTTTTCTATAGTTCATATATATGACCTCTTTGGAGAAGTGTCTACTCAGGTCTTTTGCCCATTTTTTAAATTTGACTGTCTTCCTGGTGTTAAGTTATATAAATTCATTATGTATTTTGGAAATTAACTATTATCAAATGTATCATTGACAAATATATCCTTCCATGTGGTAGGTTCCCTTGTAATTTTGTTGACAGATTCTTTTGCTATACAGAAACTTTTGCTGTTCAATTTGTAGTCTCATTTGTTTGTTTTTTTTTTCCTTTGTTTTACTTGCCCTAGGAAGCATGTTTGCAAAAACATTGCTATGAGAGATGTCTGAGATTTTACTGCCTATGTTTTCTTCCAGGATTTTTATAGTTTCATGACTTACATTTGAGTCTTTTATCAATTTTGAGTTTATTCTTGTATGTGGTACAAGCTGATGGTCTACATTCATTTTTTCATGTACGTGTTCATTTTTCTCAACACCATTTATTGAAGAGAGCATCTTTCTTGTATGTTCTTGCCTTCTTTGTCAAACACTAAGTGACCACTGAATACAATGTTAGCTATGGGTTTGTCACATATGGCAACTATTATCTTGAGATATGTTTCCTCTATTCTTTGCTGAGAGTTTTTTCTCATTAGTGGTTTGTGGACTTTGTCAAAGCTTGTAATGCATTTGTTGGTATAGTCATATAATTTTTATTGTTTGTTTTATTTAGGTGTGTTTATTTGTGTATTTGTTAACTGCTTTGAAAATATTGAACCAAATTTGCTTCCCAGTCATAAATTCCATTTGATCAGTGTGCATGATCTTTTTAATGTATTGCTGAATTGGCTTTCTAATATTTTGTTGAGGATATTTGCATCTACATTTATCAGGGATATGAGACTATAATTTTCTTTTTTTGTAGTTTTCTTATCTGGTTTTGATATTAGATAATGCTAGCCTCATAAAATGAGCTTGGGAGTCTTCCCTTCTCTTGATTTTTTTTGGAATAGTTCAAATGTTTGGTTAAATTTAGCTATGAAACCATCTGGTCCAGAACTTTTCTTTGTTGGGAGTTTTTGACTCCTGCTTGAATTTCATGAGTTGTATTCAATCTGTTAATTCTTTCTCTTTATTTTTTATTTAGTTTTGCATATTTCTAAAATGCAATCATGTCTTCAAGATAGTCCAGTTTATTGGCACATACTTGATCATAATATTTTCTTGTGGTTCTTTGGGTTCTTTTGGTGTCATTTGTTACTTCTCTTTTTTTCCACTTTTGATTTTGTTTGTTTGGGTCCTCTTTGTTGATAAATTTGGTTAAAGGATTATCAATATTTTTATTTTTTCCGAGAATCAGATCTTGCTTTCATTGTTCTTTTTATGTTTGTTTTGACTCTATTTTGCTTATATCTGCTCTGATATTTATTTTTTCTCTACTCACTCTGGGCCTTTTTTGTTTCATTTTAGTTCTATTTTGTTTAAGTTTAGATTTTTGTTTTTTGAGATTTTTCTTATTTCTTGAGATAGGCCTGTAATGCTATGAAATTCCTTCTTATGACTGCTTTTGCTGTGTCCCATAGATTTTGGGTTGTTGTGTCCTCATTTTCATTTGTCTAGTTATCTTTTGATTTCTTCCATGATGTGACTGTAAACCCATTCATTATTTAGTAACCTGTTATTGGGCCTTTATGTGTTTTTGTGATTTTTAGATTCTTTTTCCTGTGATCAATTTCCAGTTTCATATCACTATTGTCAGAGATAATTTCAAACTTCTTCAATTTATTGAGACTTGTTTTGTTTCATAACATGTTATATATCCTAGATCATATTTCATGTACACTTGAAAAGAATATATTTTGCTGCTTTGGAGTGAAATGCTTTGAAGATATCAATTAAATTAATCTGATTTAGTGTGTCATTTAAGGTCACTGTTTTCTTATTTACTTTCTGTCTGGAATATTTATCCATTGACATCAGGGGCATGTTATAACCCACTACAATGACTGTATTACTCTCAATCTCTCCCTTTATGTTCATTAATATTTGCTTTGTATATTAAGGTGTCTTGTGTTAAGTGCATAAATGTTTACAAGGCTTATATGCTCTTACTGGATTGCGCCATTTACCATTCTGCAGTGTTTTTCTTTGTCCCTTATTATAGCTTTTGTTTTAAAGTGTATTATATTTGATGTAAGTATTGCAACCAGAGTTTTTTTTTTTAATTTCCATTTGCATAAAATGTCTTTTTCAATCCCTTTATTTTAATTCCCATGTGCCTTTTGTTCTGAGGTGGGTGTCTTGTATACAACATATATATCAGCCTTATTTTCTTATTTATTCATCTACTCCATATCTTTTAATTGGTGTATTTAAGCCTCTTACATTTAAACTGATTATTGATAGATTCATATTTATTGCTATTTTACTGTTTATTACTATAAATAAGTTTTTTTATTTTTTGTTTATTTTTTTATCTTCCTTCTTAAAGAGTGCTTTTCTACATTTCTTGTAATTCTGGTTTTGTGGTATCAAACTGCTTTAGCTTTTTCTTTTCTATGAAGTTCATTATTTCTCCTTCAGTTTATTTTTTAATATATTTTTTGATTATGCTATTACAGCTGTCCCATTTTTTTCTACTTTTTGTCCCACTCCAACTGGTACCCACCTTCTCCCCAGCAATCCCACTCTTTAGTTCATGTCCATGGATCATGCATATAAATTCATTAGCTTCTGCATTTCCTATACTATTCTTAACATCCCCCTTTCTATATTTTTACCTACCAATAATGCTTCTTAGCCTTTTCCCCCATTCTACTCCTTCCCCCTCCCAGCTGATAACCCTCCCAATGATCTCCATACCTTTGAGTCTCTTCCTGTTTTTGCTGTTTGCTTGGTTTGTTTTTTAGATGCATTAGTTGATAGTTGTGAATTTGTTGCCATTTTAATTGTTCATAGTTTGATATTCTGTTTCTTAAATTAACATTTTATGTATAATAGCTTGATGATGAGGTGCTTTAGCTTTACCTTGTCTGGGAAGTACTTTACATGCCCTTCCATTCTAAATGATAGTTTGCTGGATAGAGTAATATATGTTGTAGGTCCTTGCTTTTCATTACTTTGAATACTCTTGGCAGTCCCTTCTTGCTTGCAAAGTTTCTTTTGAGAACTCAGCTGACAGTCTTATGGGCACTCCTTTGTAGGTAACTCTCTGCTTTTCTCTTACAGCTTTTAAGATTCTCTCTTTATCTTTAATCTTTGGAATTTTAATTATGACGTGCCTTTGTGTGGTCCTCTTTGGGTCCAACTTGTTTGAACTCTCTGTGCTTTCTGGAGTTGTATGTCTATTTCCTTCAGCAAATTAAGTAAGCCTTCTTTCACTATTTTTTCAAATAAGTTTTTCAATTTCTTGCTCTTCCTCTTCTCCTTCTGGTATCACTATGATTCAGATGTTGGTACATTTTGAGATGACCAAGAGGGTCTTTATACTATCCTTATTTTTTTAAATTATTTTTTTCTTTTTGCTGCTGTGGTTGAATGCTTATTTCTTCCTTATGTTCCAAACTGTTATTTGAATCCTGGCTTCTTCCCCTCCATTGATGGTTCCTTGTAGATTTTTTTCATTATTTCACTTAATATAACCTTCATTTATTCCTTTATGTTGTTTGTCATACTCAATGAGTTCTTTGAACATCCTGATCACCAATGTTTTGACCTCTGAATTTGGTAAGTTGGTTACCTCCATTTCATTTAATTCTTTTTCAGGGGTTTTGTTCTATTCTTTCATTTGGGCCATGTTTCTTTGTCTCCTCAATCTGGCAATCTCTCTATGTTTGTTTCTGTGTATTAAATAGAACTGCTTTGACTCCCTGTCTTAGTAGTATGGCCTATTATAGAAAAGGAACCTGTAAATTGTTCTGGGTGGAGGCTTAGGTAATTGTCAGGGCAGGGCAACCCACTTCACTGCTTTGTGGGGGGAGGGCTCAGAGAGGGGCAGTACCACTGCCAGGCTTCTGGAAGTTTGCTCAGTACTCAACCCATTTTCAGTCACTTCACCCACTTCTTGTATGCAACTGGCACCTTTCCAGCTGTTGCGCTGGTGGACAATCTCAGAGTGGGTGTGTTTGTCCACATTCTAATCTATGTGGGTCCTTTAAACTGAATCTCCTGAAAAATCCCACATTTTCTTTTACTACATCAACCCCCATCTTGTTTTTTATGCCCAGAAATTATTTGGATTTATCTTCCCAGTGCTGGAACCCTGCGCTGTATGGTCCAGTCTGGGGCAGAGATTGCTCCCTCCCGAGGTATCTCTCCCAATTTTTATTCACCATAATGAATGTGAGATCATCCATTCTGCCACCACTACCTCTCTGTGCCACACTGCATCTCCATCCTTCTCTGCCCATCTCTATGAATCTGCCCCTCCTACCTATCTGGATGAATGTGGCTTCTTTAAATGCTTGGCTGTTGGACGTCCATATAGCTAGATTTTCTTACAGTTCTGGGTGTTATTTATTTTGAGATCTAGTTGTGACTCTCTCTATGGTTGCACAAGGAAGCGAAGTGTTTCTACTTATGCTTCCATCTTGACTGGAAGTCCTTTCCTTCAGTTTTAGTGATGGACATTCTGGTAGTCTTTGTTGTAGATCTTTGCTTTTCATCAATTCCATGTTAGGTTTTTCTTCCTGAAAAGTTTCTGTTGAAAAATCAACTGACACTCTTATGGGAGCTCCCTTGTAGGTATTAACTGTTTTTTTTTGTTTGTTTGTTTGTTTTGTTTTGTTTTGTTTTGTTTTTTTTTTTTGCTGCTTTGAAGATTTTCCCTTTGTCTTTAATATTTGCCATTTTAATTATAATGCACCTTGGTTTGGGCTTCTTTGGATTTATCTTGTGCTGGATCCTCTCTCTGCACTTGCTGAATATGTGTATCTCTTTTCTTCATTAGGTTAGGAAAGTTCAGTCATTACGTTTTCAAATATTTTCTCAATTCCTTGCACTGTCTCTCCTCTTTCTGGTACTCTGCGATGCAGATGTTTTTATGCTTCATATTATCTCAAACGTTGCTTACACTATCCTTATGTTTTTGGATTTCTTTTTTCTTTTTGCTGCTCTGATTGGCAGTTTTTACTACTTTTTCTAAATCACTGATTTGATCATCTGTTTCATCTAACCTCCTGGTTTTTTTCCTAGTATATTATTCATTTCAATAGTATTCTTCACCTCTGACTAGTTTTTTATTATTGTTTACATGTAATTTTTTGCTTGCTATTTCTTTCTTGAAGTTCTCTCTAAGTTCCTTGAGCAATCTTATGACCATATTTATGAATTCTGTACCTGGTAGATTGCTTGCCTCCATTTCTTTTTCTTGAGATTTCTATGGTTCTTTCCTGGGGAGGGGACATGTTTTTTTTTTTTTTTTGTTTCCCCACTTTAGCTGACTCTCTGTGTTTGTTTCTGTGCATTAGGTAGAATGCTGTATCTCTCAGTCTTGGTACAATGCCTCTATGTACTAGTTGTCCTTGGACCCAGTAGTGCAGTCTCCTTGATCACCTGGCTTGGTGCTCCAGGAATGTCCCTTGTGTGGGTTATGTAGGTTCTCCTGTTTTAATTGAATCTTGATTGATGTTGGCTCATTCATGTGTGGGTTAGGGTTTCTGAATTTTAGGATCAAACCCAGCCACAGTGTATGAGTTTCTGGCAGTTGCTGACCACACGAAGTAGAATTTGCCTCAGCAGGGTCTGGTGCCTGCCAAGCTCTCCCTTTGGATATGACACTTATGAAGCTAATTGGATATTGTTCTGATGTTGTTTGAAGCTGGCCACTGAATGTTTAGGTTCTGGGTTCTCTTGGGAGGGTCTCTGGTGCAGGTCAATGTCAGATGTTGTCTATGACTGGACCTATCTGTTTGGGGATGCCAAATGATCCACAGTTTGTGGTTTCTCTGCTCAGCCTGGGTGTGTACAATAAGGACCATGCTATGTACAAAGGCTGATTTCTACCAGCACCAAGCCCAGATGCAGGCTAGCAAAAGACTCAAGGCACCCCAAGATCCAGCTCCATTTGCCTTCACCTGCTGACTACTTGTTAGGCTCAGTATGGAAAGAGCCCCTGGAAGTATTCAAGTTGCATAAGGTAGGTTTCCAGTGAGTTACCTGGTAGAGGTCAATCATGTTCACCATATTGATACAGATTCAAACACTATGTCAGTGCTGAGTCTGAAACCACTAGGCAAAACTCCACGTAATGCCAAGGCTAGCTGCCACGTGCTGGTGCTCATACACTTGGATCAGGCATGGTCTCAGTGAGTTGTCAGAGTGAATCCAACAGAGTTTATCATGACTAAACAGACCAATATTTGGTTATGTTAAGAGAGGGCTCTGCACCATTTGGGTGTGAGAGAGAAAAATAGTCCCTGTCCTATAGCTAAATGACACAGTCTGTCCTAAATTCTACCCAGACCTGCAAAAGAATTTGAGGTCATAAAGATGGGTCTCATAGTAATTTGCAGGGTGGGGCTATTGGCTTTTCTGCAAAGAGGAGGACCCAATCAGACTCAGGGGAAAGTGAGCATAATGGTCTTTACTCCAGAGCTGCACAACTCAGTCATTAACACTCTCTGAGGCTGTCCATACCTCTATATCCAGGTCCCTGGCAGCTGACTCTCCTATAGGGCATGAGATTCACAACGTGGGACAATAGGGAGTCTGGAATGTTGGGCTATTGCATACCCCTAGGCTGATGCTATAAGGAAAGGACTGCTCCACCGAAAAAAGATGGCACCGCAGTGTGAGTGAGTGACTCAGCACAGGGACCCTGGTGGCTCTCCTTTCAGTTCTACTCAGTGAACCACAAACCCCAGTCTGGCCTCACGTGATTCTTGTCCACTTCACCCTCCCTCTGCCAGAGCCGTGGGTGAGCAGCTGCAAACAAGGTTTTGTGAATTGTTCTTTTAAGACACACTTAGCTCAGAAGAGATAAATCTCATTAAAATTCCCTCCTACTACAATATCAATAGATATATAAATTACATTAAAATAAGCACAAAATACTATTTTTGTTAATAATTATTTGTAGAAAGTGTTTAAAAGATGAGTACCAAAAGATGTAAATGTAACCCTAGCCAGTGTACCTTGGTTGGTTAGGCATCATCCCTCATCGAGGCGCATGCCTAGGTTGCTGATTTGGTCCCCAGTTGGGGCACATATGAGAGGCACCCAATTGATGTTTCTCTCTTGTGTTGATGTTTCTCTCCCTCCCTCTCTCCCTCAATTCTCCTTCTCTAAAATATATATACATATATTTATACATATATACATATATATATATGTATAGAAAGATCAAGAATTAAAAAATTAAGAGTGATTGCCTAAGCAAACAAAACAGTCTATAAATCATCATTTGGGGTTGGAGCTTATTCTTGCTTTAGTCACAGAAAGCATGAACATTAAATAATTTGCCTTAAATAATCTTGTCATAAGGGAAAAGAACATTGTTTTCCTACATTATTTTTAGTGAATGCCTTGTATGTTTTCCCATTAAGAGTCAGGATAATTTATTGTTTACAGACAAATCAATGATCCCAATGTGTAAATTCTTTGCAACCATTAAGATAACAAACAGCAAAGGAGGTACAATAAATGTTAGCATGGAGGAGAAAAAGTTGGTCACAGACTTATTAGAGTAATTATATGGGTAGAGAAAGCTGTCTTTTGGAGTTAATTCTCACAAGTTTGACTTCCAAATTGATTTTCTTCATGGGATTATCTCCAACTTTCCTAATTTTTTAAAATTGTATATTCTGCCCTGGCTGGTGTAGCTCAGTGGATTGAGCATGGGCCTGTGAAGCAAAGGGTTGCTGGTTTGATTCCCAGTCAGGGCACATGCCTGGGTTGCGGGCCAGGTGTCCAGTGGGGGCCACACAAGAGGCAACCACACATATATCTCTCCTCTTTCTCCTTCCCTTCCTTTCTCTCTAAAAATAAATAAGTAAAATCTTAAAGAAATAAATAAAAATAAAAATAGTACATTCTACAGTTTTCCATTTCTTATTTTCCTTGTAAATGTTCCTCCAAGTAGATTTTTGGAGACTAATTTAAGTTTGTATTTTCTAATTTTACCCTTTGGCTATCAGTAAATGCATCAATTGTAGATAAAGGTTGGATGAATTTTAGATTTCAATAGCATTTTACATGAAAGTATAGATTGCCTTTTATATTTGGGATAGGTATCCCAAATATATAACTTCTTCAGATGTCTTTAGGTATAAGTATTTGGCCAAATAAGCATTCTTGAAAGTTGTAATTGGGATTTGAAGGCTCAAATTTAAAGAAAAAGTGCAATAACAACAGCCCTTACAGTAAGTATTCTTTCAGTGCTATTTTTAAGAAAGCACTTATACATAGTGTACATACATGAACCTGAATGTTTTTGCTTTGATCAGATTATATCATCTTTCAGAAATTTTTCTCATCGAATGATAAAGGTTGTATTGTATAAATTTAGACTGTGTGAATGTCACAATTTGTGTTTGGCTCATCAGTTATATTTATTTACATATTGTCTACACCATCCTATTTCTTTGTTGATGGTTCTACTGAATTATTAGTTCAGGAATATAGAGAGAAATTCTCAAATTATATAGATTCTTTTTTAAATATATTTTATTGATTATGCTATTACAGTTGTCTCATGTTTTTCTCCCCTTTATCCACCCCCCCATGCTGCAATACCCCTCTCACCAGCGTTCCCCAACTTCAGTTCATGTCCATGGGTCACACTTATATGTAATTTCTTTGCTTTCTCCATTTCCCATACTATTCTTAACCTCCCCCTGTCTATTTTTTACCTACCATTTATCCTTCTTATTCTCTGTGCCTTTTCCCCCATTCTCCCTCCACCCTATCCCCTCTGATAACCCTGCATGTGATCTCTATTTTTGTGAATCTCTTCCCGTTCTATAGTTTGCTTAGTTCATTTTTGTTTTCACTATTTTTTAATGCTCAATAGTTGATATTTGTGAGTTTGTTGTCATTTTACTGTTCATAGTTTCTATCTTCTTATTTTTCTTATATAAGTCCCTTTAACATTTTATATAATATGGGCTTGGTGATGATGAACTCCTTTAACTTGACCTTATCTGGGAAGCACTTTATCTGCCCTTCCATTCTAAATGATAGTTTTGCTGGATAGAGTAATATTGGATGTAGATCCTTGCCTTTCATGACTTGGAATACTTCTATCCAGCTCCTTCTTGCCTGCAAGGTTTCTTTTGAGAAATCAGCTGGTAGTCTTATGGGAACTCCTTTGTAGGTAACTGTCTCCTTTTCTCTTCATACTTTTAAGATTCTCTCCTTATCTTTAATCTTGGCTAATGTAATTATAATGTGCCTTGGTGTGTGCTTCCTTGGGTCCAACTTCTTTGGGACTCTCTGAGCTTCCTGGACATCCTGGAAGTCTATTTCCTTTGCCAGATTGGGGAAGTTCTCCTTCATTATTTGTTCAAATAAGTTTTCAATTTCTTACTTTTCCTCTTTTTCTGGCACCCTTATGATTCAGATGTTGGAATGTATAATGTTGTCCTGGAGGTTCCTAAGCCTCTCTTCAATTTTTTTTTAATTCTTATTTCTTCATTCTGTTCTTGTTGAATGCTATTTCTTCCTTCTGCTCCAAACCATTAATTTGAATCCCAGTGCCCTTCCCTTCACTTTTGGTTTCCTGTAAATTTTTCTTTATTTCACTTTTCATAGCCTTCAGTTTTTCCTCTATTTTGAGACCATACTCAACCATTTCTGTGAGCATCCTGATTACCAGTGTTTTGAAATGTGCATCTGATAGATTGGCTATCTCTTCATCACTTAGTTTTTCGGGGTTTTTTTTTTTTTTTGTGTGTGTGTGTGTGTTTTTTCCTGGAGCTTTGATCTGTCCTTTCACTTGGGCCATATATTTATATATATATATATATATATATATATATATATATATATATTTTTTTTTTTTTGTCTCAGTACACTTGTTATGTAGTACAGGGCAGAGTGTTAGATATTCATGAGGACAGGGTAACACACTTTGCTGCGTCCTGGCACTGTACATGGGGCAGGCGTCTGAGAGGGAAGAAGGCTGCTTGCTCAGCTCTCCACCAGCTTTCAGTCACTTCCTCTACTACCCACAAGCAAATTGGGCACTTCTGGTGCTGATTCTCATGTGGGTGGTTTTGTGTACATTCTAGGACCCTGTGGCTCTTGCCTATGAACTTCCCTGTTAGGCTGAGTTTCCCCTGCTGCCTCAACCCCTACAGGTATTTTTAGTCAGAGGTTTTGAGGCTTTATTTCCCTGCAGGGACCCCTGGGTTGAGTGGTCAGTCTCATTCCCCAGTTCTTCCTCCCAGTTTATCTGCATACAAATATAAGACCCCTGGCTCTGCCAGCCACTGCCTCATCCGGTCCTCCATCTTGCCATGTCTCCTCTCTACCCCAATTGCCCCTCTCTGCCTCTCCTACTGGTGCGGATGAACGTTTCTTCTTTAACTCCTTTGTTGTCAGAGTTCCAACAGTTTGATTTTCTGGCAGTTCTGGTTATTGTGAGGAAGCAAAGTTTATCTTTGTACATCTCTATCTTGGCCATAAGTGAAGTTGTATAGATCCTTATCCTTTTCTACTTCTGGTAAATCCCTTTCAAATTTACAATTCTTATCATTCACTTAAATTAGTATCACAAGAAAATTAATAAATATATTATTATTTTAATATAATTTTAAATTATTAATAATTTTAAGAGGTTGATCATACAATTACTTGACATCCTTTAACTGAGTTCATTATAATCATCAGAGAATTAGCTGTTTATTCAAGACAAATATGTTTCTAGAATAGAACTGAGAGAGAAGACAAAACACACATGCACATGAAGCCTTGGAGATGGGTGTTAATTAACTATGGGAAATGCAGTAAGACAGTGATATATTGGAAGATATTGTTTTTGTTTTGAATTGCTTTTTCTTAGGCTTAAATGTAAAATTTAGAGCTTAAATATTTTTTATAAATTCTGAGCTAATAAAAAACTAGAGACTGAAGCAGCTTTTGTTATGTTCTGAAGATATAAAAACCTTTGCTTCCCCTCATCTTTCATCTTATCATAAAAAAGAAGAAAAATCTGTGGATATGAGAGAAGGAAATTATAAGTTCTAGTTAGGGATTTTTTTCTGTATTATGTTCTCATTTCAATATTGCCATTTTAGCATTATCTGTGTTTATATTGAAAATTAAATTGCAAAGAATATAAAAAACTTAAAATTAACTAAAATGCTACCAGTCGGTATGAATTTATGTGCTAGCAATATATGAGTCTCTACCCTGAAAGCTTAGTAAATGTAGCAGCAATCTGAAAAAGGGCTATAGTAACCGCCTAAAATGAACACAATTGATTAACAGTTGATGTGCACTCTGCAGAGATTCCTTCCCACCATCCCATCAGGATCTTCTTTATTAATACAGTGAAATATCTCAGGTTGGAATCACTCACTTGTCCTTCCTAGCCCCAATCTCTTTCCCTGACAGGTTTAGTTCTACTTGACAGCTTTTTTTTCCCCTTAAGTATGAATTAGATGTCTTAACATCTCTCTCTTTTTACATTTATTTTAGTTCAGTGGTAAACCTGAGTTATGACTTGTATTTCACTCCTCCAATTGTTGATTTCATCTGTAATTGTGATCCATGGTGGCACTGGTTGTTATCAATCACCAGGAAGTAACCGATGCTGATTGTGTCAAATCAATGTGATATTTGCAGGGTTATGACCTTGTTAGTTGACATGGGTGCTCCAAATCTGTTAGAGCTATAGGAACTGAATCTTAAAAATAACCGAAGAAGGCAGGCCACTATGAATTTAGAAAAATAGTTATTTTTATCTTTGAACATTCCTTTCTTCATAACATGAGGCAGTCTAAGGAAACTGGAAAAAAAATCACCAATTTCCCTCTGTAGAATCATATACTAAATGAAAGTGCCTAGGAATATTAAGGGTGAAAGAAAACTTGCCCAATTTCCCATTTTATGAATAAATAACATAAATGCAAGGAAAATTTCCCAGGTTGTACAGGGAAACTTTAGCAAACATGAGATCAAAACTGTTTTCCTGACCAACTTTCCACCCCACCTCCCACAAGGGTTTTTTTTTACTCTGCAATAAAAATTATTTGAAAAGCATGGTCTAGTTTAAAACTTATTTCCAATTAGCTACAAAATGCAAATAAAGTCTACTTTAATATGCATCTGTGAAAAGCTTCAATTTAGCTAAGGTTGTAAAGCTGCATTTAAATATTAGAAGACATAAAATTTGCGTTACAAGTCAATACTTCATTTAGTCACATTTTCCCCAAATGACTATGAATTCAATAGACAATATCTCCATAGTATGCCTAAAGGTATATGATGGCCTTAATAATAATATAATAATTATAATAACAAGATAGTTTTTTATGTATTTGCTATAAAAGAGAAATTTCCAAAGAAACTAAGTCTTTGCCTATTTGACATAAAAAATTCAGTCAACAACTGTTCCAAGGAATAATTCCTCAGTTTTCATTCATTTTTCAGTTCTACCAACCCCAGGCAAATGTCTTTCAGTTTTAAGTTTTTATTAATTAACAATATCATAAGTGCTAAAAGCCATGAGTCATTTAAAAATATTTATTTATTTTTCTATGTCATAATTTCTAGTTTGCTGTTTGTACTCACAAACAAGCAAAAAGTGAATTAGTAATAATGTCACCTAAGGATAAAAATCCATGGCTTGGAAGTTAATTTCTGAAATAGGTTGTCCTAGAATTTTAAAATAGCTTTCATTTACAGAAGTGCAGCTGTGTCCATTTGGTATGGTAGGCATTTACCATGTATCGCTTCCAGTTTGTAACTGGAAAGCACTTAAGGATTATCTAATTGAAATCTTCCTCTTTACACAATGACAAACTATGGGAGCAAATCTAGGCATATTGTCAAGGGTTAAATGACTAAATAGAAAAGCAAACAACAGTTATTGGACTCTGGATTCCAAATCTTATGTTTTTAGCTCTTCCCAGTCTGACTTTGTAAATCTGAGAATTTAAAGGTAATGACTTTAGACTTTCCGGTCATCATCAGTTGACAGGAATAATTGGACTAATGAGAAACCACGTCAGTAGATAGCATGATCATCCCTGAATGTCAGATTTCTTTATTGTTGACAGAGTTTTGATGTCAAAGCTGATTTTCTGTTCACATGGTTTGAAATGGAACTTAATTAAATACCTGAAAAAAAAAAATGATATGAGAAGTATACCAGAGTAAATAATACTAACAAAATTTAACTCTCAGAGTGATACTCAGACCAGCTACATAAATTGTGGGGCCTAGAACAGAATGAAAATGTGAGATCACTTGTCCAAGCAGGAAGAAAATGCCATTAAAATACAAAAATAAGGGTTTCGTTCAAGACAGCGGTGTAAGTAAATGCAGTACTCTGATCCTTCCACATCACTTCAAAATTTCAGCTAAACTACAAAACAACCATCATTCAGAACCACCTGAAATCTAGCTGAACAAAAGTCCTAGAACTAAGGATATACAAAAGAAGCCACATTGAAACTAGTAGGAGAGACAGATGTGGAACAGGCTGGTATATGGTGGAAAAAAAAATTGGGAGAGGTATCTTGTATGCAGAGGTTTCCCCTGACAAGTGAGGCATCCCAGCCTCCACCAGGCCCCCCCAGCCCAGGGTTCCAAGCCAGCAAGAGAATTTTCCTTAATTTCTGGCTAAAACCAGCAGGGATTTATGCTGAGGAAGACAGAGGGAGCTGAAGTCCAGGCATTCGATTAAAAGGACCTCTGATGGATTTACTGACTCACAGCCTCTGAGTTTCAGAAATGGGACAGAAGCTTGAGAGGTGTGCCAGGCACATGTGAGAAGGAACTGGCACCAAGTGAGAGTTAGAGGGACAGCTTTCTGCCAGAGAGAACTGCTGCAGAGGCCATTACACCTTTTCTGAGCCCTCCTCCCACAGAGCCAACAGGCAGGTGCCATATCTGAGTCTCCATCAACCTGGCTATCACTATTCACTCTGGCCTGGT
Source organism: Anoura caudifer (assembly GCA_004027475.1). Lineage (NCBI taxonomy): Eukaryota > Metazoa > Chordata > Mammalia > Chiroptera > Phyllostomidae > Anoura > Anoura caudifer. The sequence goes on from PVKU01008475.1 coordinate 60,845, forward strand.
GATTCCCTGAGACCTCAACCCACCCAATTTGCAGGTCTACTCAAGTTGTTTCAAGTGGCTTTTCCTATAAACGACTTATCTTGGCTCATGCTTTAGGCTTTTCTAAAATCTCTCAAACAGCATCTGGCTTGGGCTTGCCACATACCTCTCATTAATTGTCACCAGGTCTCGTGCTAGCTGCAGCCGGCCCTCATTCACAGCTTGGCTTCTCCTGGGTACCTCCAAGCCCAGCACAGGTAACAGCCATTGGCAGATCAGTTTGTAGTTCATGTCAGGTAGCCAGGGCACAGGTGAGCCAGCACACTCAGTGGGCAGCTTTGGACCACGTGTAAGTACCACTCAACCTCCTGCACATGGGACACGCTTAAGGGGCTGACTCAGTGGGCACCAGAGCCCCACTGATGTAAGTCCTGCTCTGTTGAATCAGTTCCTGGACAGCTGACCCTTCATGGTAGTTGCAGTCAGTCCTTGCAGCCAATTGGCCTGGGGATAAATCCCTCCATTTACATGCCAACAGCAATCAAGGATCAACTACAATAGGAAGGTCTATGCAGCCCACAAAGGAGACACACCTGGAGTGCCCAGGCTGGGTGATTCAGGAGGCTGTGCCACTGGACCCTATAGGAAACCCACTACACACCTACATAGTCACAGTCTCCTTGATTATGAAAACCAACTATGACGATTGTACCTTCTTTCTCTTCCACCTCCCCAGTGTTTAACTCAGTCAAGGTGATTTTTTTTTTGAGATACTTGGATTATTTTTTACATTTCTGTGACTAATTATATATTATATAGTCATTGTAAAATAAAGTAATCAAATATTTGGATATAAAATGAGAGGCTTAGGTTAAATTAGCCTAAATATCCTTTCTTAGCCCAACATTTTATTATACAAATATCTATGGAAGATTTCTTTTGTTGAAAACAGAGTATTTGGGGCATAATAATTCAGATTGCTTGGTTATATTATGTGAATCCCTTGTAAAACAACTTTTCAATCTATTTGAAGTCCAATACACTAATCGAAAGTACAATTTTAATTGAGGTCCCATTATAATTTTTGTTTTTTTTTTATGTTTTTCTTTCATATCATCTGGTAGTATATATGTTTTAAATTTTATTTTCATAGTTGCATTAGGTATTTTTGCTATTTTCTGTTTTGCTTTATTTCAGTCACGAGACTCTTTCGAATTAGTAAAATGTACCTTATATTGAATAAATAATAACATCCTTTGTATGCCACATTTATAGACTAATTTTCTGACTAACTGTTGGACCAAGATGAGTTCTGACATAATTCCTAAAAACCAGGAGTTTTCTGTCAACATATGAAAGTCAAAAATAACCATAATGAAATATAAATGTGTAATCAGTTCATGATTCATTTGCTATAGACTATATTTTTACATAAAATGTTACATTTCAAACTGATTTTGCATTGGGTAACATAATTCCATTGGCTTCCCATCATCTTTTGATTGGCCTCTCTATAGTTCCCATATTTCTATGTTCTCGCATATAAATCTCACACGGTTAGGATCTAGGCATGTAACCTAGACCACCAATCTACTGAACTTTAGTTTGATGTGAATCAGAGGGAGGGGAAAGGCTTTCTGTGTTGTGTCTAAGTCACAGAGGTGTCTATTCTTCACTGACCTTAGTTGTTAAAAATCATGTTCCCAGTAATGAAACGGCTTTGTGAAGTGAGTGAATGGGAAGTTTTCTGTTGGGTTCCATGCAGTAGCAATGTTCTGTTGCTTTTATTTTTATTTTTTAACCAGCCAATTTCCTGGTATGGTTTGAGGCAACATTCCTAGAAAGTTAGCCTCACCCTTGAATTTCTTAGTCCTCCCAGTTATTCTGTGAGATCCGTAATAAAATTTTGATACATTCCTTTTGTTTAATTACTTGTATTTTAAAAAATCTGATAGAGCTTTTCTTAAGACTTTATTTAAATAATGAAGACCTAAATATGTACAAAGAGCATGATAAATGCATGGAACATGTTTTAAGAACACATCAAAGCTACTGCATTTTTGTGTTAAAATGGAACTCTTCCTCCAGATAGATGAATTATGAAAACTTGTCTCTTCCGAGCACTTGAACCATGGGCACAGTGTTTGGCCAGCACTCAGCAGCTGTGTGATGAGGAAGATGTTTTCTCCTCTGGTTGAACACAGCTCTGTGCCATAGGATAGCCAGAACATAGACTGACTTTCAGCTCCTTCTTTTCCTCTCAGTTATGTTGTTTTGTGTAGTTAACAAGTTGAACGACCCTATGAAATAGCCTTGGTATATCTACATATATTGCATACATGTGTGTATTTATATACAAGCATACAGTATACTATTGATGGTATTAAAATAAGACATTTATGTTAAAGGTCATTTAGTTTTACTGCAATTCAAATTACTCTACAATTCTTACAATATAAACAGGTTAAAATACTTCAGAAATAATCTGAATTTAGTAATTATTTTATACTGAAAAATATTTTTAACTTACCAACTTTTTATCCAAAAGAATGTAATATATAAACTACAAAAATATACTGGAAAAATGGCAAAGTAGAATTTTAAAAAATGATATAAAATATGATCAATTATAAAATTTTAGTTCATCAGCTGGGAAGATTTGAATCTCTGATTAATCTCAGTACAGATATGGGTTAAGGTCCTGAATCTTAATATTTTCACAGTTAGGTGTTATATATTTAGAAAATGAAACTAATGACAATGCTTACTCTGTAGCTCCCAATTTTGATATTCTTTCTACTAACATTAAGGAAAAAATTGAAAATAAAATTGGAATTAGTGAAGATAAATCTGCTAGGATATTGAATGCTTCAGTTCATGAAAAACCTGGAAGCTTTACGCAACTCTTCTTCTTTAAGAAGAAACGGCTGGTATTCCTGTTGCTGACCTGTCTCCTGTGATAGTCACCTTCTTAACTGTGGTTTCTCTCCAATCCTGACTAGGTTGATGATGCAGTACCATTAAGGCCAAAGCAACACTGATATTGCCAGAGATGTGTAGTGGGGCCACCAATTACCTGGTCCTTCTTTGCTAATTCTAAAACTGATGAGGCCCAGTGTCTAAGCCCGTGCTAATCTATACAAGGCCATTAATCACATGTGGGCACTTAAATTGTAATTAATATTAAATAAAATGACATGTTTAGTTCCTCAGTTATGCTAACCACATTTTCAATTATTTTACAGTCCCTGGGGGCTGTGGCCAGGGCAGATTAAACACGCCCATCCGTGCAGAAAGTTCTATTGACCATGCTGGCATAAACGCTTAGACATTTTCATTTTAACTTGCAATCGCCTTGAATCATGCTTAAATACTCCAATGACATCCTAAAAGCCCCATTCCCATATTGATTTTGTCCTTTCCCATTAGCAGTTGCCACGAAGTAATTAGGGCTGTCTTGTGGGGTGGAACTCGTCAAAACACAGCAGTCGCAGCATTTTAGCCCTTAGCCCTTTGACAAAGACATATATACTTCTCTTTCTCACAGCTTGTTTGCAAAAGTAGATTAATTACCGTATTTCATCTAATCTGGATATCATCCATTAAAAGATACATCATCATTTTGTGTACCAGGAAATAATTAAATTATGATGTTCCATTGTTGTAGTCAACTCAATTTCAGAGCAATTAAAATGTGAAAAAATGCATATCTTAGCTTTATTGAAAAATAGTAAAATTAAAAGCCAGGTCTCCATTTGTTTGCAAAGCCATATCTTGCAACACAGAATAAGACAACTTAAATATATAAAATTATACTTGCCAGTGTGTTAATGGCTTTAGTGTTTTCTTAAAATATCCCTCTATCTCTTTATTATTCTTATGAATTGGGCTTTAATCTCAGATGACAAGTACTCATATTTGTTTTTTTCTATATTAAGGTATTCTTAAATACAGGAAAATTTATTTGTTTTTAGTGTGTAGGTCTGCAATTTCTGATAGGTACATGTAGTCATGGACCCACCACTACAATCAAGATATAGAATAGTGCTATAACACAAAAAATTACTGCATGTCACATTGTGCTCGTCCCTGCTTTTAAATCTCAACCCATGACACTACTGATTTGTTTTGTCCTATAGTTTTGCATTTTCTACAGTCATGTAAATGGAATCATACAGTATGTAACCTTTTACATTTGTTTACTTTTACTTTACATAATGCATTGAGGTCCATGCATGTTGTTGTATGTATCAGTAGTTTATTCCTTTTTATTGCAGACTAGTATTTAATTGTATTGATATACCACTCTTTATTTATCCATTCCCCAGTTGAGGGACATTTGGATGATTTCAAGTTGATGATGATTTTCTAAAAAACAGGTAAACGAGAACACAGAATTTATTTATTAAGCATTGTGTGTTTATTCTTACTTACATGTTCAAACTTCAGTCACCATCAAAGTACTCTCCATTTGATGCAATACACCTATTGAGATGTTTTTTCCACTGGTCAAAAACATTTTTGAACTCATCAGTCTTGGAGCCTTTAAGTGCTTCTGCTGTTTTTTGTTTCACTTCTTCCACGCCAGCAAAACATTTCCCTTTGAGGACTTTTATCATCTGGAGAAACAAAAAAAAAAAGTCACTTGGGGTGAAATTTGGTGAATAGGAAGGGTGGGGCATGGGGATCATGAGGTTTTTGGTCAAAAACTGCTGAATATTCAGCATGGTGTGGGTAGTGTGCTTGTAAATCTCCTATTATGAAATGGGCAAATGCATTGAGAGTCTTCAAAATAAATTCACTGAAGCCAAATGCAGCCTCTCACAACAACACCAGCTGGTACACTGATACAGATGGGTTTCTAGAACACTCACCTAGCAGGGGAAGCCTGTGCTAGAAGGGACTCACCCTCTTGAAGATAAGTCCGGGGTTTTTTGAGTTCCCCTTGTATATCTGTACATCACGACACAGGTTTTTGTATAAACATAGATTTACATTTCACTTTAATAAATCCTTAAGAGTGCAAATTGCTGAATCATATGTTAAGTGTAATCTAACTTTGTAAAAAAACTGTGAAACTATTTTCTGAAGTATCATTTGACAGTCCCATCAGAAGTATTAGATACTTTCAGTAGCTCCTTATAGTCACTGCTTTTATTATCAGTATAATTATTTTTCCATTCTAATAGTGTATAGTGGTATTTGAACTTTCCTAATGAAATGTTCTTTAAAATGAGTTAATAGCCTTAATTGTTATTAATATATCTTTGAATAAATGCTTGTCCAAACATTACCACATTTTGGAGTGGAATAATTATTAGTTTTGGTATTGTTGAATTATGAGTTCTTTATTTACTTTGACCACAAGCCCTTTATCATATATAATTTGCAAATATCTTTCTCCCAGTCTGTGGCTGACCTTTTCATTGTGAAATTAGTGAATTTTTTTTTTTTTTTGAAAATGAGACATTCTTCATTTTTATGAAATCAAATTAAGTTTTTCATTTATTTATGGTGCTATTAGCTTTGTACCTAACCAAAACTCACAAATATTTCATCTAGTACTATTTTCTTCTAGACATTTCAGGTTTCACATTGAGAACTCTGATTTGATTTTGTTAACATTAACATAAGGTGCAAAAGATAAAGGTTTATCATTTTTCATATGGATATCCAATTACTCTAGTAACATTTTTTGAAAAGCTTATCCTTTCTTCATGAATTGCCATGGAATATGCATTAAAAAATTCACATTTTTTTTAAAAAAGGGTCTTCCCATAAAGTATCCAGCCATGCAATATGAAAAATTGAGACATTTATTGAAAACGATACAAGATACAAGAAACATTGTATATAGGAAAGTGACACCTCAGTCCCCTTCAAAGTAGACACCTTGGGACCTCACACAATTCTCCTAATCACTATTAGCAGTACCCTCTACCCTTGTACTTCCCTGCATCTCGTTGATGGTCTCAAATCTCTTCCCTTTAAAAGGTGATATTAGTTTTGGGAAAAGCCAGAAGTCACAGGGTGCCAAATCTGGGCTATAGTGGGGCTGGGTCACCTGGGTGATTTGATGTTTCACCAAAAAACTCTGCATGGGATGTGAGGCATGAATGGGCACATTGTCCTGATGAAGTTTCCAATCACCAGTTGCCCATAGCTCAGCCTCCTCTATCATCTGAATAGTTTCCACAGAGGCATGCACAAGTTTAATGCAAAATTTGATGCAAATTTGTTGCTCTACTTGCTCAGTCATTTTTAATGTGATGGCCACACAGTACACATGCTCACTCAACAGCATCTACCACCCCCATTGACTAGTACAGTGAAGTCTTCATTGTTCATACATGTTCATTCCAGTCTACTTTCCTTGCCTGCCAGGTTACATCTATGTCACATAAATCATTCTCATTATATTAACAATGGCTGGCCTCAATACTTCACACCTTAAGCAAAAAATAATTTTAGGTGAATTTAAGAGATCATGGACTTTAAAAGTACTAGAAAAAAATAATTATTTAAAGTTTACATTGTTGTAACTGAAGCATCTCTTGGCATGCTATTCTAGGACCCAGAAGAGAAAATAACTTTTTAAAATAATCATCTACAGTTAAAAATTTCTTTATAGAACACACATACAAAGTAAAAGACAAATATCAATTGGGTAAAGTACTTGTTGCATTCATGTAAACAAAGTTATAATTCGTAACATAAAAAGAGCTTTTAGAGATCAACAAGAAAAAGATGAATAATCCTGTGGAAACCATTGATAGACCAGTCACAAGTGGAGAAATGCAAAGCATTAAAAGCTTCTGACCATATATTTAAGCTTAATCACAAACTGCAAGTCTAAATAATGAAGTGTTTTTGTTTTTGCCATTCAAACAATTCAGATCAGCACAATAGGTTATATTACTTTTTTGTGTCATTAAAGAAAAAGGATGCTTGTGAAGTACTCAGCAGCATAAATTGTTTCTAACCTTTTTTTGAAAATTACTTGGTAATATGAATCAAAATGTAAAATATGCCTATCTTCAGACCTATAAATTTTACTTCTAAGAATATGTATTTCCTAAAGATATGCATAAATATGTGATGAGAATAATCCTAGCATTTCATATAACATATGAAATATATAATCAACATAAATAGCTATAATGTGTAAAACATGACCACAAATTATACATTATTGAAAATTCAATTTATTATAACCTTTTTCAATATTTAAAAATTCAGCATAAGTGAATCTTAATTTTCTGTGGGAACATAGTGTTGTGAAAAGTGACTAATACAACTATACAAGTAATTTTAAATATCATGTGTTTTTCCTGCTTGATAGTAAGATTTTATTAAAGAAATCAAAAAGTTGCAATTGAAATAAATTTGTTTTTCTATCTCCATTGTCTTGGCATAGCTCTATGTAATAATTAAATAATTTCCATATAATGTGTCCTCTAATCTTTATAATGATACAGTTGTAAATATTTTATTTTTTTTCCATTTTCCTGATGAGTAAATTAAAATGTTTAAGTAACCTTCTTGAGAAAACACAAGCTAAGATCTGATCCCACAGAAATGACCTTGTTTTTCTAGTTCTAGCACTAAAGATTGAGAGTTTACCTCTTATTCTGTTCCATTGCAATATTTATTTCTGTATTGGTATGCTAGAGAGAAAACTAGTTTGTAGGTAGTTAAGTGATGTTTAATTTATTTCAATGTAATTGATAGCCTTCTTTCTCCACTGGTACCAATAGACCTTTAAGTGCTATTCAAGTTACCAAATCAGATATTTTCAATGATGACACATAGGACATAGTTTAACACCAATTGGTATAAAAGTAGCTTATTTTCAATAATTACTGCAAAAGTCCGATACATGAAAAAAAAATTTGTAAAGACTGGCATTGTCATTGAGTTCTGGTATGCTAGTCACCACTATATTATGGGGAAGATTACATGTTATATCTGATTATTTTTCTTTTTCCTTATCCTCACCTGAGGACATGCTTATTGGTTTTAGAGAAAGGGGAAGGGAGTGAGGGAGGAGGAGAGAGAAAGAGATAGATTAGATAAATGATAGATAGATAGATAGATAGATAGATAGATAGATAGATAGATAATAGACAGATAGAGAGATGTGAAAGAGAAACATCCATCAGTTGCCACTCACACATGCCCCAACTGGGGGCTGAACCTGTAACCTGCATACATGCCCTGACTGGGAATTAAACCCACAACAACCCTTCAGTTTATGGGATGGTGTTGCAAAGAAGCCATGCTGGCCAGGGCTGAATCATTGAAAAACTCATAATACAATGGACTGTCTTTGAAGTGGAATTTGGCGTTCTAGACAACACTGAATTCTAAGAACAACTTGAAGAGGTTTTGACTAAGATGGTTGTTAATTTATTTAACAAGGAATAAATCAGGAAACAATTTATTCTGCTAACTCAAAGGTCTTCTATTACACAATAAAGTATATTCTTTGCTGGCCAGTTGTTAATGTGTAGGACAGGACAGTTAGATTATATCTTGGACACAATAATTTTATATGAAAAATGATGCTGAGGTAATATTTGGTGTCTGTCTGCTTTTAAGACTTGAGTCATCAACTATCCATTTCTTAAAATAAGTTTATTAAATGAAAACACATTTATCTCATGCAGTCGCTTATTAGGTTGTCAGCTTTCATAGTATGCTGACAGTATCGTATTTTAATTCAGAGTGAATACACTATTCAATTCAGAGTGAGTAAACTGTAAATGGTAAAATAACACAAAAATCCTATTTTTTTTTCCTAATGGGGAGTCTACTAGGTATAAACAAAGCAAGAGAAAGTAAAAATGTTGCTTCACTCTATTCTGTGCGGTGATGGCATTATGACGCCTGCAGGCTGACAGAATAACTTGTTGCTTTTTTGGTGGCAGATAGTCTGTTTTTGTTTGTTTTTATTAAGTTCATTTTTATTTTATATATATTTTGGCATAAATAAAACCAAATTTAAGCAACACACACTTTATGTTCTTCAGCAACATTTATATTTAGTGCCCCCATGTTGCATATTTTACTGCCTGCCACCTACCGTAGTGGTGACAAGATGAAAGAACCCTACCTGCTTCTTCTACGCGACAGCGCACTAGAACGAGTTATGAAAACCTTGGTCAGAATCTCTGACCGACTAGTAAAGTAAAAACTAGTTGTGTATCTTGGGTGAATAATACCTTAAAATTTATGGTGAACATTAAGTGAGAAAACAAATGAAAGTAGATGAAATAAATCACTGACAAGTATTAATTATACCTTTGATTCCCTTTCATATTTCTTTTCCCTTTTTATGAATAATGCTCAGTGTTCACAAAGCCTTTTTTTATGTTTAAAAAAATAGGTAGAGCGAAGCTTGTAAAATTTTATGACTTGCTTTTACTACATTAGAATATCCTACCTGATAATCTAGTCCTCTACTACATAATAAAGATAACTTTTTGAACAATGGAATTACTGCTCACTCATCTTGCAAGGTACTTCATTGTTCCAGAACAAGCTTGGCAGCATTATTACACTTCCAGAAGAACAAGTGTCCTTTGCCCTTGTCCTTTCTCTCACTGGCGTTCTCTCGTAAATGTTATTTGCTCAGAGACTTGCTTCCCCATGGGTTAATTTTTCTGACTGTTTTAGTCCATAGCAAAACATAATCCTACTTAAAATATTCTTCAGGCTATGAAAATACATGCTATTTATACCAATTTGGCAGTTGAACTGCAGTGCAGAAAACAGTTTGGCACCCAGAGATATAAACATCTGGTTTAAGCATAAATTACTAAAGTACCCTATTCTTTTTCCTTGTAAATGTAACTCTTCTTGACATGAATCCCCACAGATGTCTTAGGTAATAACTGATATTCCAAGAAAAAAATTGTGAAAAACAGCTAAAGGAGAAGGAGATTTACATTTTAATCTGCTATATTAGATCATTTTTCCAAAATGAAATCTCTCTTAACTGTGGTAATCACAATTAATTCATGCCTACTCCTGTCAATAAATCATTGAATTCTGGCTTAATAGGTTTTTCAGAAATGAATCTTTTGCAAAGCTGTAGTCATGCTTCCTATCTGAGCTCCCTGAAAGAGTATGCAGAGAGAAAGTCACACTATGAGTTATAATCAGACAGACACAGGCTCAGTTGTGGGTCAGTATCCTACTTAAACTTTCAGAGCTTCCAGAACCTATCGTGTTACTTATGAATTACTGTATCTACTTCTTAATGTCTCTTTAAACATTAAATGACATATGTAAAGTGCTCAGAAGAGTTCAGTATGTAGTAAATGTTGATTTCAATAATCAGCATTTATAGAATTACTTTATAGGGTTAACTTAAGTCTGTCTGGTACACTAGCTGCATTTTTCTCAGCTATATTAGTACCTTCAGTGTCTAAATAACTGCTATACTCTTTATGATGCAATCTTGAAGCTGAACAGAATAATTGCTTCTTGGAAAGCCTATAGGTTTATACTGTGCAAGTCCTAATTTAACTGTGACAAGTAACAGCATCCTATGGCTAATAGAATGTTTCTTAACTTTGTCATTCCCACTGCATCAAGAGTTCTTTAGGGACAGAAAGCAAATTTATTATAGTCTTTTTATTTGGTAACATACTTAATGTATGACTTTGCACATAATTAGTATTCCATAAGTGTTTATAAACTGACAGACTACATATAAGAGAAAATAAAAGTTATCAACTGATACTCCTTTTTATTTTATTCAATTTTAAATATAACTTTTATTATCACAATCTTTCTTTTTTTTTAATACTACCAATGCAGTGCTTGTGTCAAAAAGGTTGCTTAATAAAGAGCTGATAAGTGAATGCAGCTACTTTTTATTAGACAGCATGAATTCCACCACTCTGGATAACATCTATACTTTTGTTATTCAAGTTCTGGCAGGCCTTAAATAGACCTCTTTTTTCTTTCTTCCAATAATACATAAGGCTATGTCTTTGTAGTAATATAGTCAAACTTCATTATTTGTGGATTCTGGATTTGCAAATTTGCTTAATTTCTAAAATTTATTTGTAACCTCAAAATCAATGTTCACTGTACTCTTATTGTCCATGTGTGCAGAGCAGCAGAACAGTGTAGATGCATGGTGCACACTTTCCGAACTGAGATCGTATAGGGTGACACTGTGCCTTCTTATTTCAGCTTTCATAGTGTAAAACAGTGTGCTTTTCATGATCTTGTTTGTACTGTTTTCCACATGTTGATGCTTTTGTTGATGATTTTGCTATTTAAAACACCCCTTGAGCAAATGCTGAGGTGTTGTTTAGTGTTCCTAGGTGTAAGAAGGCTCTGTTGTGCTCTACAGAGAAAGTACTTGTGCAAGATAAGCTTTGCTGAGGCATGAGTTATAATGCTCTTTGTTGGCCATGAGTTCCATGTTAATGAATTAACAATATTAAATATTATATACAATGACTTCATAAAGAAACATTTACAGGAACAAGTATAAAGGACACATGGACAAAAACAAGGGGGAGTGGAAACGGGAGGGAGGTGAGGAGGGCTGGAGGGTGGGCTGGGATGGGAATAAAAGGCAGAAAACTGTACTTGAACAAAGATTAAAATAAAAAAAATAAACATACATGAACAAGATTATGTGTTGATTGGTTGATGAAGCTCACAGCAACCTAACCGTGTATTTGTCCAAAGTGATGGTTCAGTATTTGCTAGCTCACTGTTTACGATACTTATAAAACATAACTATAACAAATAATGAGAATTGATTATACCATTCTTAGTCATTATTATTGGTCAATCAGCCTCTTTTGGTGGATTCTCAAATAATGCAGAGATGATGGGGATCAGATTGCATCGCAGGATCTTATGATAATTTCTGTAATGAGACTTTTTGTATCTCTCAATGAATGCCTTTGGCATTGCAAGACTGAATGACTGGGCATTTCAAGAGTAAGCTTTGATCAAGATTTTACACAGTATATCTGAGTTTTGCCCCATTCCCATTATCTTTGCCATAACTATTCACACTCTGTAACAAACAGTGGAATATCGTTTGCAAAGGTGGGACAGATATGTTCTGACTGTGAAATTCCTATGTCCCCAAGGATCTCATCAGAGACTCAGTTGCCTCCCATTATACAGCAACCAAACTCTAGAGGAAAAAGGAGGAAGAAGACTGTCTCTAACCTTAGCAACTCCAATGTTATTCTCTCATCATGAAACAAGGTTTACTTAGTCCATCTCATAGAAACACCCAGGATAAGAGGGAGTGAGAAATGTGAGAGAAAAAAAAAGAAATGCTATCAGAAGAAGAAGAAAAAGAAGAAGAAGAAGAAGAAGAAGAAGAAGAAGAAGAAGAAGAGGAGGA